>JAHQZX020002168.1:0-45818 GCA_019804575.2 Pseudotulostoma volvatum | reverse complement strand
CATTACGGGTGGTGGGGTATCATTACAATACCCGTAAATTTGTATGTTTAGGCTATGTACGTGTTATCTATAAGCGGGTTAGCATGTTGTGTCCTTAGCCAAAGCGTTGTGTCCTTATCAATTCCTCCCGGAGATGAGCCGGCCCTTCAGACAGTAGGCATCTGGGTCTACAGGCCATTCGTAGCCCTTTTGCCTGACGGCCGGTGGTGTGCTTGCGCTTGCACTGATCAATAATATGGTCACTGCTGGTATCTCTTTCAGCATGATCTTCAAGGCTGCACTTATTCTCAGGTTTCTCGCTATGGCACATCGCCCGCAATTATTTCTCTCTTTATTCCCTTTGTATATACCAACTACAATATCTTGCAGGCATTTCACAGGATTTGCAAATACCTCATCGGCCTCAGAGATATGAAGGAGGTAAGAACTCAATTGCCCTCTCCACTTCATCGATGGGGCAGACAAAGGTCAAGAGATGGATGTGGTAGTTCGCTATCTTTAGCAGCTGGTAACGATTAGGAGAAAGTGGGAAAGCCCTGACTTATATACGGGTAATAGTGATTATAACACATGTATAGGCTAGAGTATGCAGCAAAGTTGTTTGAATGATCAGAAACCTTGGAAGTTTAATTCTCCCCCTACAATAGTATTTTCACCAGACTCCGATCACCAGATTTCTATCATATTACCACTGGAAATATTAGTAACTGCATGCTCAAAGTTCGTTAAATCCTATCATACTACGTGCGTGGGTAGTTTATAGACAGAATACATGTATCCAAGTAGTAAGATTAGTATATACGGCCCTAGGCCTGTCAGCTGTAGCTGGACAGCGACTTCTGGTGGTCACGAGGGCGTAAATTCGATGATACAGCTGGTCAATATTGCGCCTTCAAGTCATTGCCTCTAACAGTAATATCTACAAAAGAAAGATCGATGTGTTCGATGATTGCATCCTAGTACTTTGAAAGGATGGTGATCGCGGAAAGGTGGCAATGCGAAGTCGCGGGTGGTCTGCAGCACTTGTTTGATAGTCCCCTAAAAACAAGGTAGAGGCTTCAAACAGTAGGTCTATATTTATAACCTCTAGCCATCGGTATTTCAGAACAGCTGAATGCTATAGGTACATTCCGTAGTTTTTGCATCTGCATGAGATAAAGACCTGGGAATTAAAGAATGGGAGTGTCAAAAAAAAAACCTAGTAACTACTGATAAAAGTACCTGAAACTATCTACCGACCCACTGGAACCGGAGAGAAACTCATTTTGTTTGCTAATGCCTTCAAGCTAAGTGTTAGACACTAGCTACGTAATCTTACCGTGCATCCCAGCCTAGCTGCTACCCTAGTACTTACCGGTTGAAGGTGCACTGTAACTATCGGAAGGTATTAATGGAACCATGTATATCCCGTAGCACATTGGTATACTATATAGAATAAGGAATTTTGGCAAGACATTCCCATTATATAATAATAGAAACGGAGTAGTGCTCTCGGCACCTATTATGCAGCTGCTATTAGAATTTTTGGCGAAGTCCTATTAAAATGAAATCGGGATACGAACTCATGTAGGAAAAAACAGCTACGAAGTTGAACTATACATGTAATAAGTAACTTTAAGAGTTTATAAGTAAACATAGCTATATTTGACTATCCTGCTAGGACGATTTTCGAGCATACTACGAGGGGGAGGATGAAAGTAAACGGAGCCTAAGATCCTTCACCGATCGGACACATGTACCGTATATATTAGCTTCTGATCCAAAGACCTGAAATTTAACGCGAGTGGCCAGTTTGACTTGCTGAGCAAGCGCAAGCGATCCGTAACTAGTTAGTTATCCGGAATCAAGTCAGTAGCTACCTGTCGTCTATCAAGTTAACCTAAACGACTTGACTTCGACTTATTCGGAACCCTGGTTTGGGGTAGGCTATTACCAAAGATATGGTTGTGGGGCGGGATCCCAACCAGGTTCCTCGTGCTGGACCGCTTTTCAAGCAACGATTTTACAAGACAGCCGCCCTACCACGACATCTAATCATAACCGTTGAGTGGTCGGAATTAAAGTTGTGCCCAAAGACTAGGCGGGTTTGTGAGGTCCCCCGGGTCGTCTCTAGTACCATACTTAAGTATTCCCAGCTAACAAGCTTAACAAGCACTGTCCCTGGTACTAGTGTTGAAAATGAGATATTACCTATCCACCAGATCTTATCCATTCCACTTTCATTTCTCGACCTTACCGTTGGCGTATATTATAATTACGCCATATAACGCGGTGTAATGAAGAGGCCGAAGTACAGTATGCCTTTATCCAGGCCTTACATGGGGATGAGGTAAACTGAAATTGAAATAGATAATACCTAGTTTGGCTTTTACCCCTCTCTAGATTCTAGAATAAAACACTACTGCCATCACCATTTCCAGCTTTAATCCAGTCGAGTCATGTTTAAGAGGGGCGCCTAGGGTATTCTTATGGCCAGTTGGTGGATGGCTGGATACGGTAGTGGATACAATAATGGCCAATGGCGGTCAGGGAGATCATTTGATATAGTCATGTACCTCTCACGAAAACGGGTACGCCAAGCCTAACATCTGCCTGATTGAAAGTTCAATCCATTGACCAAGCCAAGCTCGGTCAAGGCTAGCTTCCGCCAGGGAACCTGACTAGCGTCCGATTAGGGGATCCTTAATCTACTCTAGAGTCGGAGCTATCATATAGAGATCTTTAATATATCCTACCGGACCGGTTTACTTTGCTTACGGATTCTATGGCCTAGTCATCTTCGAAGATGATTATTTGTATGGATTATTCCAGACGCCATTGCAAGTCGGGCCCTTAACATTAATTATTCTTCCAGCCATCTAGTTGATTTAGTTTGCTGGTCCCGCTGTAATAAATAAAATACTTATTAATCGTTCGAGTCATAGACTAATAAATTTGAGTCATATGTACAGTACGAGCTCTTTCATCAGTAGCCTAGCGTTGAGGAGGAGTATACATAGTGACCATCATGCGCCAAGATTGGGACTATTAGAGTCTGCATATGGTAGTACATCACAGCTCAAATCATAAGTGTCTTTGGCAATCACGCGGTTTATTATGCCCGATTATTTTCCAGCAATTGGAGGCGGTCTTCGAGCGAGACATGCACACTTTCTGAGCAGCTAATAGTATATAGGAGTCGGCCAGTAAGGTTGTGGGGGGTCCGACATATGCATGATAATTAGGGTCCGGAAAACTGATAAAAGGAGTCTTCGATATTAACCTGCAGCATTGAATTAACGAACCATTGCGCATGTTAAATTACGTAAAATTGAGAGGGAACCTATCCTAATACACAAGTATCTTTCGATGTTTTGGCATGTTAAGTAGTGGTTATTCTACTACTATATTAACTTTTGGTTTAAGCTATAGAGTTGCCTCGAAAATCGGAGTGATTGCTTCCGGGAGTTAGTCGTATTCTAAACGCCCGAGTTTTATCTTTTATCTCATCATACGGCAAGGAGCGATTTTGAACCTCACCCACCTCATTAGCTACCCCAAATTGCCCCACCGCTGTTTTTAACCAATAATGGTGAAGTAATCCGCTGAGATGCCGTTCCTTATGCACACCTGTGTAGGTAGGTCGATCGTCTACATCTTCAAGCCCAAATTTTAAGTTGTGTGACAATAGTTTCAGTCATGTTTCAGCTTTTAGCTGGATGATTTCTTCAGGCCTTTACTCGCGTAACAAAGATCACTACATAGCCATAGGCCTGGCCATGGGCTCTACGATAATTAAATAAATTACAGGAAGCTGTACTGAAATGGCCTCCACACGACGTCCTGTGCATGCATCTCTCCCAATGCTCCCAATGCTCACCATTGTCCTCTCAGGCCCCTATGTTCTTGTCCGGCAACATGGAACCCTATTAGTGAGAGGGTGGATTGCTAACACTCAACTCACTGATAGCCGTTTAATCTCTGGACTTGTGTAAACTCCGAACGAAACGGTTTCCCACTAACTCATGATATGCAGGGCCTCATCGATGAGGACTAACCAATCTGGACTCGAAAACCTGTGATATTTGAGGGTCCCACAGAATTCAGGTGCCCCGCTTGCTCTGCTGAGGCAGTGTTTCGTCTAAGGAGGATATGGCTCTGCTTGCCATTTTGGGCATCTTGGGACTTTCGTTGTTCTGCGGACTCTGGACACAGTACACAGTATTGTAACCTCCACCCTTCGAATAGACTCAACTTGCTTCTATCCCAGCTTTAGCGGAACAAGCTGAGGATAGTTACTCGTGGCGCTATGTCACGTTAGCGCGGAATATGTTTGGATACCTATACCTTTACCGAATCTGTCTCTGCCATGAGAATAGTATCCCCGAGCTTATATATTAGCTGGCGAAGCAACTGGATCTACCATGAGCGCTGTTCCTAGTATCGCCTCCAAGCAAGGACATCAACGATATTCCCCGCCGATGAGGTGTAGCTGGACAGGCTCTCTTAAACTACCCCGTAGATTACGCTTGAATAGCTGGGTGGTTTTGATTCTATCATGATTGGAGGCCATGGACAAAAAGGAGTGGATCAGATTTAGAGGTGGTTATACGTAGTGTATACGTATCTAGTACTACGCTAAACCATGAACCAATTAAAAATAGATATTTGGCTAGGACCTGAGATTTTATATGATTAAAAATATCACACTCAGATCCATGTTCTACGTTCATACTGGAGGCGATATTATTCATGGAATTCTATTGAATGAGGAGTATTACCAGAAGGAAACTGTATAGGCTTGCATATTTGATTTGTATGACGAAGCTAGCTGTTTTTGTGCCAGTCTAACTGACCATTCTACATTACTAGTAGTCTTGGTGTAGCCGTGTTATGGTGGTTTCCACTATAAGTGGACCGGATAGAATATCGGCCGGTTTGAAAACTATGCTTTCCTACTAGCAATCGATCAAATACCTCTAAGTAAATGTCAATAGTCATCACGATGTCTCTGACACATTTGATGTCTAGGAGCGTCGGGTTGGTGCAATGCGTCAGTTTTTGAATTATCTGCTTATTTGTCCTTATCCGGTCCACTTACATCGGCGTACGCAGCGAGGCTGTCTCATCCTGTTGTCTGAGGCATATATGCACATAAGCTCCAAGACAAGCTACTGAGTTGTCTCGGAGTCAAGACCCGGGGGCGCTTACTCAACTGTTGAAACTTTAAAGTGTTTATAGGATCTGTGTCTCTCAGGTTTACCCTCTTGGAAACACATTTCGCAGGACTCAGTATCTCAGCTACCACATGCATGATCTAAAGTGTGTATACTGATCTTAAATATATTCTTTTTTCTATCTATGCTCCCACTAACTTGTGTGCTTTATCAGCCGTCACGGTTTGTCTTGAATTACTTGTAACAACATGATACCAAACGAGACAACAACCTTGGGATGCGGCAACTGAGTGCCTTCATTTCTAACCTTTTGTCTAGTTGCTTAGCCGACTCGGCTGTGGAATACAAAGGTGCTTTATGACATTCTGATACATAGTGACCTCGTCCTTATAGCTAAATAGGTATTCGTTGTTATTAATATAATGTTGGCCTACTGGGAATATGGTGAGGCGGGGGAATAAGAGGAAGATCAAGCGAAACAGACGGCACTATGTGGACTTGCTGTCTTCAAGCTGCGTGATACACCATCGAGAACGGAGTAGTAGTAGTGGAGGTAGATAGAGGGAAGCAACCCGAAGACAGATAGTCAGAGCCGTATTCGCGGTTAACTAGAATATTTGGCTTCATGCTTCACCAAGAACGGATCGATGCCTTAAATGAAAAGAAGGATATCATTTTGTATGATGGGAAAAGCAGAGGAAAAAAGCAGAGTTCCGCAACGAGTTTTCACGTGAAACGACAAATTAAAAACTCGGGCTGCAGTAGAGAAGGAATTCTTAATTCTTCCCACTCTGCAGATCTTCCGCGTCATTGAACTTAGATATCAATTAGAGCCCGAGTTTCAAGACTACCCTGCCCCAACCTAGTCATAGTTCTAGCTCATGGTTGAAGATATATCCCATTTAATACACGCTCCTCATTCTGGCTATACAAGGCTTGAAGGAGGCCATTCCAACCTATGTCCGGTCAGCGATTATATCGTAATGAATTGAGATAATGAAATTGAGATAGAAGCTTTTCTATCGGTTTCGTCATGGTTGACTAGTAACTATTAGTAGTCGAATGGCATGCGTCATCCATGTGGTTTCTATTGGATTTTATGTGAGGGCTTTACACCAAGCAGATGTCTGGGTTCCGAGACTGGAGTGTGGACCCGAGGTTAGGCTTAATGATTTATTTAACGAAGTCGCCTACACTGTAATTGGGATATGATGATTAAGCTTTTTCGAGCACAAATATTCGTTAGCCTATACCCGGATTTCTGGTTGTCTTATTTATTAGCCTGATGCTGTTTTTTGGCGAAAAGCCGTAGCCATCAACACCACAGTAGTTATAGTGATATTCAGGCTCTGATGTGCTCTAAAGGGTTAATTTGAATAATATGATATTACTTTACACTAAGATATAATTTGGGGTAGCTATAGCTTGTTTTGCCAACAATACTCTTGGTCCGCCCTCACCAAAATTTCCAACAGATGGAACGAAAGATACTGGGGGTTCAAGATGTACCGTACTTCTATAACCCAGGTGTTCTTCGGTGAATTAGACATGGGGCGTTTCTCAACATAAAGGCCGAATTTGGTGGTTCAAATAGCCTTATATTACAGGCAAGGTAGTTGCGGATTAACGAAAGTTGACACTCGTAGACTATGATGGTACTGAAGTATTGCGAGAGATGGATTTATTTCCAGAATAACTACAGATTTGCATGCGAATATATATAGTACAGTTGAGGATACTGAATCCTAGGGCGCTCCAAGGGTCCAAAGTAGTCTAGCGACTTACTGGAGGATAACTGATCAATCGGAAATTGAAACAAGGTTAGTCTAGGGAGCTCAGCCCCTAGTCAGGCCTAGTGGAATCTCGGAAACCTATGACAGTCAGACCCTAACGCAGATTGATCTTCGCATTACATCGTAGGCACTGAGGAAAACCTAAGACCCCTTAGTAACGCAGTTAGATGACCATATGGAGATATCTACGTTAGGGTCTGAGGACTACGTACCTCTCCTACCAATGAGTCTAGAAATAGTAATGCCATAACCACAGAAATCTGAGCTTTGTAGGCGGCGTAATCATGCAGACTAGCTCCGGCAGCCATGCATGGCTACTACATGTACTGATGTGAGCGATACATATGCCAACAACTGCTATAGAGTGATCGGTTACCCAGTATTAAAAGCTGAGCCAGCACGTCAGATTGCCAGCCACTGGTATCAAATCCCATGATGTCCGAAGGTGTCACTCAGTTAGAGAAGTCTCAGTCTCCTAATAAGGATATAGAGGAGGCTTTCAGAAATCCTATTGTTCATGAAGAGATCTTCGTGAAGATCACAGGGTTAAGATTTCATCTCATTATCGCGGCGTATGTTCTCCAAAACCCCATATCCGGCCTAACGCTTCGAAACCCTCTAATTAATTCATTCCCCTTAGTATTTGTATCTGTCTTTTCATCATCACGATTGAAATTACGATTGTTAATACGGCGCTGGTTACCATTGCAAATGATCTAAATAGCTTTAGCCGCAGCAGCTGGATTGTGACCGCTTACTTGCTGACTTATGTCGGTAAGAATTATTTTCCATCAGCCCATATTATATATACTACTGACACTTCCAGGCTTCCTCATCATCATTTCCAAGCTAAGTGATATTCTCGGTCGGAAACCTATACTAGTTGTTTCTGTAGCTATCTTTACTTTGTGGGCTGGAATATGTGGAGCAGCACAGACGACAGACCAGCTGTATGCCCTACCCCTTCAAGCGGTTCGCCCCGGCTAATTATTTCATCTAGGATCGTTTTCCGAGCTTTCCAGGGTGTTGGTGCTGCTGGAGTTTACTCCTCGTGCATGATCATCTTATTTGAACTCATCTCACCAGAGAAAATTCCCCAAGCCGCGGCGGCTGTCTCTATAGTCTTTGCATTTGCACTTGTCTTAGGTCCAATATTCGGCGGGGCGATCAATCAATCGTCTACATGGCGATGGATATTCCTTTTCAAGTAAGTTTTATTGTCAACTTTCACCACATATGCCATACCTAACATATAGCACTGCCAGCATTCCTGTTGGAATCATAGCGGATATTATCTTCTTGCTGCTTCTTCCCCGCAATTTTCCACATAAGGATCAGCCATCCGGTGCTTTGCGACCAAGAATTGGCCTTCTCGCGAAATCAATAAGCGAAAGAATTGACTTTTTGGGGGCTTTCCTCTTACTTGGAGCCTCGGTACTTATTGTCGCTGCTCTCGAGAATGCTGGACTCCGGCACCCGTGGAAAAGTGGTCTTGTTGCTGCTATGGTCGTCGTGTCTGGAGTGCTATGGATAGTATTCCTTCTAACGGAATGGAAACTTACGCGAGATGATGGCGTCCGGGAGCCAGTCTTCCCGTGGAGGTTTCTCCAGAGCAGGCTTAGTTTCGGGATATTGTTGTAGGTCTCTAGAGCCCATTCTGTAGCGTTTCTGCTCTTTGTGATATAGCTAATGGGCAGCTAGGACCACTTTCCTCCTCGGCCCCCCATCTATCGTAGCAATCTTTTCCATCCCGCAAAGATTCCAGGTCGTTAATAATGCCTCCCCGCTTGAAGCAGGAATCCGACTTCTCCCATACACAGCCGTCTCCCCAACATCATCAATGTTGATGTCCGTATTATCCGGGAAATTCAAAATACCTCCACTGTATCTTGTCCTTTTCAGCTCCCTATGCCAGACTGTCGGCTTCGGACTCCTTTCAGGCGTTCCCGCAACGACAGATATTTTAACCTCGCAATACGGCTACCAGGCTTTAGCGGCTTTTGGATGCGGGGCCAATATGACGCTTCTGACGATTATGACGCCCTACCTGGTATCAAAGAGGGATTCTGGTGCTCCTCACACTTTCTATTTGTCTTCATCAATCGCACTCTTCACTCACTAACAACGTCTAGCTGTCGCTCAAGGTAGCATAGGCCAACTCCGCTATATGGGTGCTGCAATCGGAGTCGCAACCGTTACCTGCGTTCTAAACAGCTACGTAGAGTCGCGCCTTTCCAACATCCTTACACCGTCCCAGATCGATGGGGTGCTACAATCTAGTGCGGCAGTGGAATTGCTCCCGAATGAGCTGCAACAGATGGTTAAGCTAGTATTTGCTAGGGCGTATAATTTGCAGATGAGGATTTTGATTGGTTTTTCGGCGGCACAGATTCCAGCGGCCCTTTTAATGTGGCAGAGAAATCAAGTTGTGTTAGGGGCTTGAGAGGACATTATGGCTAGAGGCATTCTGGGATGAGATTGCATTTTTTGATTGAAGCGGGCTTAGATTATGGAGTGTGTGGAGGTATTTGTCATACGTAATTACGTAATTATTCTATTGCCTTTTGACGAGCAAATATGATTATAAAAATATCGAACCGAGCGAAAAGCCATCACCGAAATACTATTGACTTGAGATAGGATGAAGATCGAATGAACTTTCATTTGAACTATTTCTAGTGGGTACTTTATGCATTTAAAGCTACGGGGGCGTTATCTAACTCACTTGCCACTACTGGGGCGTTCTATCATAGGTTTACCCGCGTGTAGACCTGAGCGGTTAGAACAGGAGACTTTCGTCAAGATCGACGAGGCGCTAGATAGCCAGCTGTCAGGTGAGTCGTTACTAGCTCGTATGAAGTAACTGGTAGGGTCCACTAGAAGATTAAAAGTTGCCTAATTTACGATAAATAACTACCAGAAAGCTTAAATACGAGGCTCCTCATTTTATGGATGCATTACAGGCCATATGAAGCCACTGGAAGAGGTCGGTGTTGTTTCTAGGCTTTATCTACGCCAATTATCAAGTTGGTTTGATCAACAAGTTTAACTCCCCTGACTAGATTTCAGAGCGAGCTGATGTTGTTACGATCCTATCCTTTTAGAGCCCCGCCCCGCGCCTAAGCGGCATCATCATCCCTCGCCTAGTTCCCTATATTGCTTTCAAGAGAGGAAAGAGAATTTCCAAACCTCAACTTTTGCAAGATATAACTTGACACTATGGGGTTATCGACTAGTGTAAAAACATTGGAAATCATTTCCTATTATATTCCCCCCGGGCGGATATGTCACAGCTTTTATATATTTAGAACACAAATCAAAGTGAAGCCTGTAAGTTGCCTCGGGCCTGTACTGTAGGCCCTCGACTAAGTTCTTCGCTACACGAGACGGAGCTATCCGTAAAGGAAGGGGACTTCTTAACAGTTCGTTCATGCTCTCAAGGTATAAGAAGGCCCTTCCCCCTTCCACTCTCTCATTCTTTTCTTTCTTTCCTTAACGATTCCTTTTTGTACATTAGCTTAATAAGTTAATTAAACGAGGTTTATCCCGTCACAGAATGGTGGTGGATACTCAAGCATAACAAAGACACCTTTCTCAACGCAATGCAACACCACACCGCCACATGTAAATTTCTAGTGGTATTAGAGATTATAGAACTGTATATATACGAAAAAGGGGCATGATCCTTACGGAAACTAACCCATTTCAGGAAGGCGGTTAATAGGCGTGTATACTCTGCCGTACTAAACCGATATGGAAATGTGTATGGTAAATCACACAATACGATGGCCATACTGTCAATAGAACGTAATCCTGAGAAATAACATACTAATCCGTATTATTATTACATTGTAATTTGGATACCGAATACAGATTACTAAGCGAAAATGAATGAGGTTTTATTTTGAGTGTCCAGCACCATATCGTAGTTAGTAAATATGACAAGTCGAGTCTATTTCATGCCTATTGTAGAAACCTATATGTATGAGTGGTGCAGCTTGTATCACTGAGTTGATGTATGCATACGTGCAGCCTGCTAGTGGTATTCAATGAACTTTTCCCACATAACACCGTTCAAAGGTTCGTTAATTAGGTTCTAGATCACAAGACATAGCAGTCTTACCGTCAAATCATACTCATAATGAGTTCTTCGGAGATAGGATCGACATTTGCTTATACCTACAATGGGAAAACAGTTGGCCAATCTTTAAATTTTGCTATATGTAATGTACACCTTGTGGGGCGCTTCCGTCAAATAATGCTGAATGAAGCTTGAAGGAATAACTCACTGACAAATTAGAGATGCTAGCAGCATCTTCAGCTGGATTTGTCACGGGCTAGTTACATATACTACTAAATTAGTACCTTAGATCCTTAGATAATAATGGAATAGTGTGGGGAAAGAAGAACACTCAAATCAACGTGATTATTAATCCATTTAAGGTGTTCAAACTGTTGAACATTGGTTAAACTTTAGTTGTGGCTAGACGAGGTTGAACAGCATAGTTGAATGGAGTCGCACGGGGCTTCTAAGTCTCGTAAACCTTAATACTGACATGTTTGTTAATCTTCTCGGAGCATACTATGATAGGTTTAATCTACGATACATCGGAGAAAGTTATTGTACAAGTTCTCAGGGTGTTATTTATACCCTTGGCTAAGTACAAGAAACCATACAAATGTGCTGTACAACATATTACGGCCTTCTCGGCTGCCTCCTCTAGGGTCACAGGGGTCTCTGTGTGGCCAACAGCCGTCGGCCCTTTCGTAGTGGGCGGTCATCTTCAGCGTTCTTTAGCACGGAATTCCGAACGCGGGGTGGGGTAAAACCTTATCTCACTAATCAGACCCGGAGCCGGACGCTAGTAGTTAAGTCTGATTTCGGCTCAAGCATTTCTGCACCAATAACAGCCCGATGTTGCTCTACAAGAAACATTAGGTGCACCGATCATGCGGCTCTAATTGGTCACTGAAATTGAAGGTTTCATTAGTGCGGCTATAGCGCAGTTTGGTGTAGCCACCCCCGTTCGGTGTTAGGCAGGTCGCAGGAAAAATCCCGCCAACTTTTCGGCATGCTGACCTAAATGGGTTGCTTCTACATAGTATAACTAGTCTGAGGGAAGCGGTATGCTTAGACTAAAAAATTGAGGGCTGTTCGTGTAGCCACGCGATCTTCACATCAGTTAGCAGATAATATATACTACTACTCTAGGATTAGGATAGAACTCTGCTCCTGCTGCTGTTTGAGTCACACTTGGGATAATAAGCTATGGCCCTAATTTCACTGTGCGTAGGAGAGGAGCTCGGTTGTGGCCGGTCGATCTTGTTCCCTTCGGGCTACATACTACCTGCAGCCACGCCCACTAGTTGTTGGGGGCTAAATCACAACAACGAAATACGCAACGGGGACGGCCTAACTACCGCTCCTACAGATTTAACGCGCTCACCATTCATTCATTACCTTGTACTACATTACACAAGTGTCATGTTGCAATTTTGCTTTGCCATGAAGCTATGTTAGTATTAGATGACTTCCTCAATTCAGAACTTTTTCTTCACAGCTGGCAATGTAACCTGCAGCGATCCTATATCAAAATTCAGCTAGAGACTCTTTCCATTGGACTCATGTATTTCTCCGAGAAATTGTCATCATCGGCAGATTTAGCCTCGAGTGTTAGCTGGTTCCCCACTCTGTAACCAACTGTTAGCTGTAGACGAGAGCATCGTAGGTATATAAAGTCGATTATGACATCTAATTACAGGGGATCTTCATGCAACCCATGATCAGACGTCTACTTAGATTGGTTGTCTGGCTGAATCGTGGCACTTAGACTGTCGGGAACTTTGCCTGTAAAGCAGTATTCTCCAAATGCAAGACTGAGATGACTAGTCCTCCTAGCATACTCAAGGGAAGTCTTCTCCCATTCCACCAGGTCCAGTTTTCCTTGAAAGACCTCTGCAAGGCCCAGGGCTTGCATTGCAGCTTGGTTCGTGCTTGATGCAACGTGGGGCCGAAACAAAGCAAATGCATCTCCGACAAGGAGCAGCTTACCATCATAGAAAACAGAATTGGCCGCTACACAGTCCCTTATGGCAGACACAAATGGATCGGTGGTCTTTTCAAGGAGTTCTGCAAATGGTGTGCTGAGAGCTACTGCGCAGCTTCGTCTTTTGGCCCAGACTTTAGGTTGCATCTTTCCTCTAGGGATTGTGGTGGAGTGCCTCTTCCCGAAAATATCCATAAAAATTTCTCGAAAGTCTTCTGAATCCTCTTCTAACATTTCGTACCACACCCAGATGAATTGGCAATTTCCCGACTCTAAACCCCCATTCTCAGATGGTACGTGATAACTAGCATATTACTCAATATTTCTCTTTACGGATGTAGTCAGGGTCTTAGGGACTGCTCACGAGAGGGTGTAGCCTCGCTCCGTTCGAAAGAAGAGGACTCTGTTCTGTAAAACCTTTCTGGAGGCCTCAGATACAGAATTCTCTGGAACGGCTCCTCTCCATGTAACATACCCGGCATACTTTGGAAATAGGCCTGGCATGACCTTCTCCCGAACCAAAGAATGTCCGCCATCAGCCGCAATGACTAGATCAGCTTGGAAGACATCCGAAATTCCAGTCTTGGTATCAGAGCAGGTTACCATGATTTTTTCACCATTGTACTTGACATCTTGCACAAGTTTATCAGTCTCATACATTGTCAGCATATTTGTTTCTTCGTCGAGTAGGTGGGATTTTAGGAGATTGTAGAGGAGGCTCCAAGTAGTCAGGTGCATTGTGTCATTAGAAGGGAAGGAGTTGATAACTTCTCCTCGAATGTTGACAATCTCTAGAAGGCTGGAGGTTTTCGTGTACGGTTTGTCCGTCCTGATATAATTGTTGATAAACTTCCGCACCTCTGGACCGGCGCGTAGTCCTGCTGCTTGACTCTGCAGGATGGCTTGGGAAGACCTTTCCAAGACGCGGACTTTGTGGCCTAGATGCTTGAAGACAATCGCATGCAAAAGGCCCGACAAGGATCCGCCCACCTTAGAAAGAAAAAAACAAATCAGTCCAAGAGCATCTAAAGAAGCGAAGTACTTGACTTACGACCACAACCTCCATTGCTTTCTGCTGCATTTTGAACTGAAAAATTGAAAATGGTTTTGACGCTCGTACCATATGAAGAGTGTTCGCTTGAGGTCAACTCTTGGTCGTTTGTTGAGGGGTATTTTGCGTCCATTATTTGCCGAGACAATACAAGGAGCAAAGCACGGGCCTCGGCCGTAATCAGCATAACAGAAAATCTCCGCAAAACAGGGTCAGTAAGCAAGCCTATTATTATTTAAACATACCATGCTAGCATGTTGGCGAAATTGATGGGGGTCCCCTGCAACCTCTCAGACCCCGGGCACCACGCTCCCAACCTAACTAACTAACTGCCGTACTTCTAGAGGGGGGGGTGTGGCAGGTGCACAAATGACCCTCAGTCTTTTCACCTACACGACTGCTCTGAAGACTGAAATCGTTCTTCGTGAACTCGTCACCAGCTTCCCTGACATCATGAGTTCCCCATTCGATAACAAATGGCACTCAAGCGACCCAACAGGGTCCGAAGCTATGGTAATAAGGATGGTTATCAGCTTTGTCGCAGTGACCATTCGACTTCTTTGTAAGACTTGGAGAGGAGATAGAAAGGGTCTGTCGTGGGACGATATATTCATTATTTTTGCTCTGATTACATCTACTGCTGGGGAATCTACCGTTTTTTGGGGTAAGTTGGATCTTAAATCCATCTATTCATATGTTTAACCGATCTCTTTGTAGGCCTTTCAAGGGGAGGCTCGGGGATATTGATTCTTCAATTAGTTGCAGATGGTCAATATCAAGGAGTGAAAGACTATCTTCTAGTATGACCAAATTCACTCACTCTACCCCTCCTATGACTACTAACATTTGGTCCTCACTGTTCAGTCGGTCTTCATAGGTGGAATTACCGATTACTTTACTCTGACCTTTGTCAGGCTATCTATTCTCTCATTCTATCGTAATATTTTTGATAACAACTTGAAATTTCGCTATGCATCCACGGCGATAGCGCTAATATCCATCACTTGGACTATCATATGCATTTTGGCGTATGTTTTCATGTGCACGCCGGTTGATCATCTATGGGATCCTCTCAGTCCTGGAGTTTGCCGCGATTACATGCTTTTCTTTCTCATCACAGAGATTTTTGAGACCGTAATGGACCTCTCTATCCTGCTTCTCCCGGTTCCGTTACTACTCGGCCTACACTTACCACTACAGACACGACTATCCATTATTGGGATATTCATGCTTGGTATATTGTCAGTGCTTCATTGCTCTTGATACAGATGGCGTTAAACAGCAGCTAAAGTGTTAGTTAGCGTGGTTCTTACCAATTGCCTTCGTATCAAATTTATGTATCAGCCTCATTCAAATTACGGTAAGGTGGACCATATTCAAGTTCCATTGTTCAATCCAATACCTAACATTCACAGTCAATTTGCAAAAGGCGACTCTTTGGACGAGCATACATATTACCTCAGCCATTCTATGTGCATGCCTTCCACTATGCAAGCCATTCTTTATCAAGCTCGTCGAAACTGCAAACCTCCTATCACTATACGCGCAATCCCTCATCTCGATAACTCGATCCAGCCATGGTGGTGACATCTTAGAATCCCAGGACGGTAGCCGGCCAGTTCTAAATGAAGGAGATGCTTCTTCAGCCGAACACTCATTCCAGATGGAGCACTATAATAGCAAGTCTTCCTTCCGACTTGACCGGAATGAGTACACGTATAAGGCAGAGGTGCAAAGTCAAGCAACAGGTGGAAACGACGTCCGGACCCCTCGAGTTATCAAAGTTCATAATGAGTTTGAAATCACTTAATACATTGATGACGGGGTTGAAGGAGAACGTGCTGCACATTCTAGGAAGCGCAGGAAATCTTTTGGGGAAAGCGTTAGGCTGATACCTTCTAAAGCTCCTAGTGTGCTCAAACAGTTGGGTTTAATGAGTTAATAATGCAATGACCACTAATATTGTGGCATAATTTAGGTAGTCTTAGCGAGCTCCCTGTATCCATCTCCATCACTACATGTATAGGATCCTCACCACATCATATTTCGAGATTTGTTGTCTTGAATCGCACGACAGTGTGTTTCTCTCCTCTTCTCGATTCACATCATCTATCGTCGACTCCTCTTGCCACAAGACTCGAGCACGTATATATAAGGCCTCACCTATGTTCGCTTACAAGATACAACGTATGCATGCACAGGCCTTAGCTACGCTAAGACACGTGATGCGCACGCCAGATGATTGCTAGATGAAAGGACACAGAGCCAGGATTGGGAATTCTCTTTTCCTCTATTAATGTACCTAATATCAATCAATCCCCGGTATCTTGTCGAGTAACGTACTTCAGGGGCTATGATGACTACCTCGGATGAGGCCAAGAACTTCTCGAATACTTTATGCATCTGGAAAGATGCAAGGCAATGTTTACTAAAAAATCTACGGTAAGAATGGCTTAAATACTTTCCATTGAGCTTATACCAAGTGCTAAACACGAGGAAAGAAAGGCATCATATTATGTAAAGGGAAAGCAGCGTCACAGTCCATCTATCCCAAAAGGCTCTACATGGACTTAAAATTTGATTAATAAATAACAATATAATACTATCATATAATCATAATATACTACTAACCTGTGTTTGTGCAATGTCTGCCCTTGAAATAGTGCAGTTAGTTACTACCTAAGACAAAGCAAAGCTTGTCATCATGGAGTGGAACGATCTTCAATCGCAGTAATCAGCCTTTAATAGGAAAAATCGGGATCTCCCCCCATTGAGAGTCATTTATTTTGTAACGGGAGAAAGAGAGGCTTTATATGCGGTCATTAATTAGAGAGTCAAGATGACATTGACATTGATGGGAGTGATGGTAAAGGCCGACCACCGCCGTCGAATTCTAGTACAAAGGCTGTGTGTAATAGAAATGCAGGACCTCCTTTGTTCCAAGCGACAACAATGAAAGTATTCTATTATTATGGTGAGCGGAAAACCAAAAAATTTTTTTCTTGACCCTGACGACAAGCCAACTGGATTTATACGAATTAGGTACCCACAACTCAGTTGGGAGGAGGCACTAGGTAGTATCACTGCAATTCATTGATCAATAATATAATAAAACGAGATAGGGAACAATTCAAAATATTTATTATCTTAAAATGACAGGTATAGTTGCTTCATCGATTATGTCAGATGTAAAAATAATAAACCCTAGCGGTTCCACCAGGGTACACATCTTGCTGTATATAACTTGTCACCTTATGAGTACGCTACATTCGTAATCAGAAACCTGGAACATTTGAGGTGATGGAATTTAAGAAGTCGCCGTCGGAGTATGGTAATTCTTACCTGGCAGTCAGCCGTTTAGTTTCAAGTGCTCACCTCATTCATTCAATATATTTAATTCTTATTTAAGATATGTCTTCAATAGACCAATATCGCTGATCTTGCTTGAGGCTTCCCATGTCTTTATCGTTTCATATTGATCTCTAGGATGGATAGATCTATAACACGATATATTCATTTCCGGAGAGAAGAAAATCCCGATTGTAATCAAATCAACCTTTGTAACGTATGATGCTATCCCCTAGAAATGGGAGTTGGGAAGCACTTCGAATCACGACAGGTTTGAAGAGAAAACTCAGGGTCGAGAGAACCAAGGAGTAAGCTATCCGAAATTTTGGTTTTTTTTATCCTAAACTAATAGAAGATAGCTGTATGGAATCGCTCGAGGGTTGATGTGGATAACTGTAAGCTATCTAATCCTTTGATGAATTGCCTATAAGTTACCAATTATGATGCTTAAATTAATGGAAGTCCCCATATGTTCGGCTCCAAGAAACGATGGAATGGCTAATCAGGTGAAGGGAAGGATTCCAATTTTTTAATTTGCCAACATGCCATGTTCTTTATCCACCCCTACTTCGGGATTAACCAAATTTTTATGATATATGTGTGACTACAAAGTTCACATATTTTTATCCTTGTTGATATATAAGTGATATTCACACCATATACCACGCCTCTATTCGTGGCCATTCTCCAACTTCAGTTTTCCGTGATTCACTGTTTGAACATCAAGTTATCGTGTTCACATTCCATTGATATACATCCCCTATATTCTCCTCTAAGTATCAGTGATAACCCGTAAAAATGGCTCAAGATTTTCACACCGATATTTTACCCTCATCCCAGCCATCCCGTCAACGGTTTTACACATTTGGTATCGAGTTCGAATGTATCATAAAATACAGAATCTCAGACATGAGTGGACGCATAAGAGAATACGTCTACGAACGCGGCCTTCTGTATGTCATCGAATTACTTCGGCAGGAGGGATTCATGGTCGCCGATGTTGGTGGCTTCGATGAGAGGTTGTGGGGGGTTAAGGATGATTACAGCATCGGTGTGCCTGAGCGTGATATTGATGAAGACTATGACTTGGAATACCAACGCCTGGAAATAACTACACCTGTATTCCGTTTTGAAGAATCATCTTTTTATGAAATAAGGAAGATGCTAGATGCGTTGAGAAAGTTCAACCTATTCACTAATCACACGTGCGGACTTCATGTTCACGTTGGTGCAGTTATTAACGGAGATGATAACATTTATAGAAGCAAAGGCTTCCCATTGGATACAATTCATAGGTTTTTGAACCTGACAAGTCTTTTTGAGCATGAGGTCAATAGTTTACATCCTCCAGAACGCGTTCTCAAGAACCGTCACTGCGCCACACCAAGCTGGCTTCTGGGATCGTGCAAGGATCCTTTGACTCTCTTTGAGGGTTGTGAGAATATCAATGCTATCAATTATATATGGACCGGCTTCGGCCTTACTGGCAAACAGCGGGAGCAGATTCACTTCTGCATGCCAGCCTACAACCTAGACAATCTTACCGGAGGCCCCCCCCGAGATCTGGATGGCCCAGGACGACTTACAATCGAGTTCAGGCAGCATAAAGCTACATTGGATTTCGAAGAAGTTTATCATTGGGCTAGGCTTGTTGTCCGGATCGTCCAGTTCTCACATAAATACGCGTCTAAGGGTCTCCCACAACCATTACTCGATATCCATCGAGAAGAAAATCATCAACCGAACACTTTAGGATTCCTGAATGCAATTGGAGCTTCCAAACAGGCAGAATACTACCGCAACAAGCTCTACAGCTACCATGTAGAGTCTTGATCTTAATGAGCCTCCTTTCTATGGAACACTCTCATCCGTGCTTTTAACCACACGAGGATCCTTGGCTAGTTCTTGCTCTCCAAGCCACATCATTCGTGATACAGGGTATTCGGGGCTGAGCCATTGGCGACAGATATACATATATATGTATTGACGATAAGGGGGAGTCTAGGGGGCGATGCTGTCCTAACGTTTGCAAAAATTATAATATTACTTTATTTGAGGACGCACGAAGAAATACGTCGTTTTTAGTTCTATGAAATGTTAATGATATTATCATGCCATGGAAAGGTTCTCGACAATGCTAGTGGGAAAGGTTTCCTATCATATTATTGTCGATACCGGGATAGGTGTTTTGGTGCTAGGATTGGTTTTGGGTGGAGTACTTATGTGCCAGATTGTTCCATACAGCCTTCAATACAGGCTTTCACAGCCGATTGTATTTAAGATCTAAAGACGGTTCGAAGATGGGTCCTCGCAGTCGCTTTTATTAGATTAGCCCCTATTGCCTTCATGAGATATGTCGCATCAATTGCAAAGCATTTGATTCCTGTGTCACGTTCTCCCTCTACTTACTCTATACGACAGTGTGGGGGGTGCTCATTACTTTTTTTCGTTTTCGGGTCTCGTTCTGCGCGTAAATGATTGATAATTATTCATTGTGAATCGAAGCTCAGCTGTTGACATCTGCAGCGAAAGCCTTCTGGGTCCTCGCTGCATGTGTAATATCTCACATCCTTACCATGAATTACGTCTCCAGTACATGTACGCACCATCTATATTCCTTTCTAATCCTTATTATCACAATGCGAATACGGAGATAAATCATAAGCTATGCACTTTCTTCTTCCTTTCAGCTTCTCCTAACCTAGGATTCTCGTGTATAGCAGCACAGGGTCCATTCATTTGACCTTATCGCCCTACTCCAAGTATACTGCCTTCCGATAATCCTACACCTTTCTATCATTCCTTGTATTTCGCACCAGGGAGAGCGCCGTACAGGATCCTGGGTCTTTCCGTCATTATCGAGCTACATGTTTATGTTTCTTTCGCTTGGCTACAGGCTTTTTTCCGCTTCAGAGGGAGGACATTGCCCGCTTCGAGCCTTATTATCTGTCTTCTCCATAAGTTGTCTTTTCCCGATTGGTGTCGTTACGTCGAGGAATACTATGATACTAATTGGTTGTTATTTAGCGTTTCTCATTCGCGATTATGCAATCATTCCCCATCCATTCTCTAATGCTGTTATCATACCTAGGTGTAGAATAAATAATCAGTAGTTGGTATAGTGAGATTATGGAAAGATGTAAATGTTCCTATCTGTCCCACAGTTAGAAAATCGGATCCATCCATCCCAGGAATTGTCTCATCCTATCTTTGATATGAATGGCATGCCACCTGTGACGCGTGCAATCACCCACTGATCTAAATCGCTGTCGTTTCGATGGCTCTTAACCGTTTCTCTAGTAGCAAATCGTGTCTACTTGTTTATCCCACGATCATTCTCATATACGGGAACCTCATATATCATTAAACCCCGAGAGATACATCGGGAATCTATTATTTATTCCTACATAGTCTGTAGGAAGGCCTAGACTATCATTAGTTAGAAATAAAGACGCTATTCTCGGTGGTTCAACCTGCTCCGTAGTCGGACGGGATCCGGGTGAATATTCCCGACTCCTCCTCCATGTATTTTTACGAAAATAGCTTCCACCGATATCGAGCCGCCGGTCATACTTCGGGCGATTGGATGGCATGAATTGAGATCATTAAAACTACACTAGAAACATATCGGGCATGGGAGATATCAATTCGGCCAAGCCGTCTAATAATTAGAATTCTCACCTTGAAGTGTCTACTGAGAGTCCTTTCCGAGGAAGTATATGGTCAATCCAGAGGGGCAGCAGATAAAAGGTCTTACTGACCTCGAGAAGAACGACCTTGGAGGTTTCAAAAGGACCAATTAATAATCCCTGGGGGCCTTAGGACTACAACAAGGGGAAGGGTGATTGAAAGACTTAGAGAACTATCCCTTGAGCTAGTCTTCACTACGCACCTTCGAGCATGATGCTATCTATAAGGTCCTACTATTGTAGTTCAGCTTAAGAAATGATTTACATCCGATAACGAGACATGCGAGTTATGTATTCATGTCCCTTGTAAATACTTCTAAGCATTGGCAAGCCCAGATGACGAATCGAGAACTTCTTAATGGCAATGGCCATGGTCGTCTGTTCAGGGGTTCTTGGGTCGAGATTTCTCAAACAAGCGCGACAACCCGACTAGTGGGAAAACTAAAAGGCGGATGTGAGAGATTTCCTGGGTGGATCAATCATGAGCCTTTTTTACTACTAACTAACTATACTGTGAACTTGCATCTTCGCTGCCAGTTAAAAAGGGATGCTAGGGTTTATCAAACCTACACGAATCTAAGTAACATCGATAATGATTCGAACCCTTGAACTTGCGAAGATAGTCCAAGTCCTACATGCGGTTTGTATGGACCCAGAGCTTCATTGGTGGCTCGAGAAACTTAATCAAAAGACGATGGTTCCCTCATGTTCCCACTCACTCCCGCAGTTAAATCCTCATCGAAGCCTTCTCGGGCTCCGCCAGACATTCTTATCTTCCTGACTGCATACTCGGTTTGACGATAATACGTATTACCGAGTAAAGACAGCATACCAAACCGCTTGTGCTTTCCAAAACGACCATCCTGGTACTTAATCCAATGGCGTGTGCAATCCATGATGGAGACGTCCGGAGGCTAACCCCCTCTTCCATTCATTAAGCGGCGTCACACCTATCGTAGCCAGCGAGAAGCTTTGGATTTCATCCCTAGGGAGTTCGCCTTCCGAAGAACTTCGGGGGATAACAGTGAAAGGGCTCAGCTTCTAGCTCTTGAAGCTGCTTTCTCGAGGTCTCGATCGTGATCTTCTAATTCGTGCACAGAGACGCAAGCCTTTGCTAGCTGAAGTATCCATTACCCTGGTACTTGTTCCTCTCCTGCAATATCACCTTGCCCGACTCGGCGGGATGCTTCTTCGAAATGTTTGCCTCAGGCTCGACATTCGAGTTATCATGGTAACTTCGATATGGGAGACAAGCTGGTTATGAAGGGATTCGCCTTTAGGAAAACAGTGAAGTGCTTCTTCGTTAATTTTAAACACCTGCGTACGCGGGGTGTCTCTTACAGTCACTCGATGTTGGCATGTTTTCTTCTTTAGCGCAGGTGTTCGGAAATGATCTAGTATGTCGTTAACTAGTAGGTACACTATTCTATCGCCGAAATGGATTCTTTTGTAGTCTATTAGGCTGCTAGAAACAAGGCAATAATCCCTGCCAACGTTACGGAATCTTGGAAGTCAGTGCGGTTGGAATCCAGTACTCAACAGGCCATCCGTGTGAGGCCAATCACCTATTGTCAGGACCTTGGTGAGTCCGGGGTTGAGGAACCATCATCATGTGATAGTAAGCTGCGTGAGAGCCAGCCCCGAAGGAGCTTAGCGCTGGATAGACAACGGCCGGAAGTTCTATAAGCTTCACCTATAGATGCAACAGCCTTATTATTGCGGTTCGGGATGAGGCTAGAAAGACATTCTATGTACTACATATATAGTACCTAGTCAGATGACTAGCGCTGTAGCTGCAGGACGGGAAGAGTTTAGAACAGTCACTGTATATTCCACCCAGACTATTCATGAAGCTCTTCGAGTTTAGCCCACGCAATTATGTATTCGCACCTAATTATCTGTTCCCAGGTTTGATGACTGATTGAAGCTCACCTGCATCTGTTACCTACAGGCAAGAGGATCTTGTTCTTAAGCTGGGGGGGTTGTTAAACTACTACGCGTACCTGAATTAGGTACTAGATTAATATGAGTTATGGATTTTTTTCCTTGATAGTGATTCAATGGCAAACGTTATACTAATAATCTAATCCGTGTATCTACGCTTGAATCTTGATTGCGTAAATCGGTTGAAACTCATCTGCTGTGATACAACTCTTAACGTTGAGGGAGTTCATGGGAATTCTCCTATGTAGATAGGATAAACTACCTTATCTCATAATCTCAGAGGCTCAGGCCCTAGCTGCGCTATGTTAGGGTCTGAGGGAAGGCTTCTAAGGTTTCTTAGTGCGTGTGAGTGCATTTCCTTAGGGAGCGAGGGCAATTTTTCGACTCGAAATAACACCTTAACCACACCATCTATAAACTTGGGGAATATTGTAAATCGATTGTAGAAGGCTACTCTGCAATAGTTTGAAATTCCAGATTCTAATATTGAGGGAAAAGTACAAATATTTGAGCCTCTCGTAGCAGCTCGGTTGTAGAACAGCCACATGAGTTTCGACGTGAACATATCAACGCACAGTGTTAATCTCGCAGCTTAATGTGGCGGTGTTGGTAGGATTGGACTTGGAGTTCCGGTACCCGTTCGGGTTTAATGCGATCCTGTCTCTTTTTTCTTCTTCTCTCCAGCTTAGTCTCTTTAGAAATCTTTCCATCATTAGCTTGAGGTCCCTGACATTTAATTCTGGGCTATAATTGGGTCACAACGTGCAATACAATTTCCTGAATATAATTAGCTAACTTACCGACATATTGAATAACATGGTAGATTTTCTAGTAGCGACTCACACGGATACCCTTTTTGGTGTGACTGTTGTGCAGTCTAGAAGGAGAAAGGAATGGGTTGCTTATCTCTGCTTCTACATATAAACTCGGAGAAGAAAAGAAATAAGAGAAGATGGAAGCAAAAGGGAAGAAGGGGCTTAGGGGTCTGGGGAAGATCCTTAGTTTGTGGGAAGACCCTACCAAAGAAAGAGAAGGAAATATCGACAATGGAGAAACGCGTAAGTAACTTCATCAAGCAAAAGGGACTGAAGAAAATAGCGAAAAAAATTTTTTAAGCCCATCCGGTGCACCTTGTAGGGAAGTTCCTAAAAAAGAAAATAATGAATCGTCCACTATATGTAATAGTAATTTTGATCTCAGAGTAACTTTTGAATGAATAGCTATAGAAACGTATAAAGTAAACCATAAAAAAGCGGAATTTCTTTCATAATAGGCTGAATTTTGGAAGCAGTTTCTGTTGGGTAAAAAGATAACTCAAGCAAATGTGCCGGTGTAATTGGAAATAATCACACACATGCGCTAAGAAACCTTGGAGAAATTGGGTCTCCCGTGATGACTAAGGTCACGGGTTTTGCGATAGCGAGTCCTGCCCCGTTGTCTGATGAAACTAGTTTAGATCCACCTCACCATATCATACTGCTCTCGGACTGAGAATCTGAGAATCTGTCGACAATATAGTGACACCGAATAATAATAAGGGGGCCGTAATTCTTTACAAGGAAATGGCCGACCTTTTGTAGAGAAATGTGGAGTAATGTAGAGTAATGTGCATTATGGTGGCTCCTGCCGTTATAGGTAGGTTATTCCGTATGGCTTAATCAGAGCCTAATGAAAATCTCATATTAATCTCAAGTTGATCCGAACGGATAAATATGGTTGACTCCGTTGTAGAAGATCTGTGAAGAAGTCGGCAGGAGCACGATGGTCTGAGCGGGTGCAGTGTTTTATCCCAGCACCGCGGTTGACATGGAGTTTAGTGGACATAATACCGGATGATCACTGCGTGTAATTATATTATAATTTATTGAATCCGTCAAATAGGAATGCTCGCGGGATGAAATACTCCGGACTACATACTTGCTCGGCGGGGGCTTCCAACTGAAAAACAGGGTGGTCGGTCTACCACTCAAAAGGCTTGTCCTCTGACCCTCATTATCATTGACTGGTGAGGATGATCTGGGCCCACTGATCGGTCGGGTGTTTCGCGTTTAGTTTATCAAATGGTCCTTTCGCGACAGGTCAAAACAACACGCCCATTTTGTTTGGTCGCTGCCATATCATATAATAGAGACCTTCTGGCTGCTCTTGATGCCATTTGGAACCAAGATGGTTGCCTCCGCAAGTTTCCGACCAGATGCATAACTGAGAATGGAATCTTCTATGATGATAATTCGTAGCGAGTATTATTACCGGTTCCTGTATACCGGATGTACGATACATCATGATCATAGTGGTTCCGGGTGTGCTTGTGATGTATGGTTATGTATCCGGTTTTTTGGGGGAAGCTTCGCGCTTCAGATCCGAACTAGTACCGTCTAGTAGACAGACAACGCGCCCGTTTTCTTTCCTACCTGGGTAATCGTAAACAACAACAAGATACCAGCTCCTTCACCGGATCTCACCACCATTAATTAATACTCACCGATGATGATTGGAGTCGATCCATAAATCCGAGTGGACATTTCCGTCATCCAACTCTCATTCACTTGAAGAGGAATGCTGTGGATATGAACGGGACGGGGTATATATACATAGTCAGTAGTGAAGCAAGCATTTCTGGACCATGCAGAGTTCCTTTAGAACTACAAAGCAAGGACTGAGCATTGGTTGGTTGGTTTTCTTTTGTTGTTGTAGGCTCTAATTTTGGTTAGTGCTCCCGAACGCGTGACCCCCGTAACGGTTCACTCCATCGACTCAAGCCGGGCCAGTTTTCCCCCTCCCCGTCGTTCTATCCATATCCTGCCAAGTTAGTCTATCTAATTATTATTTTATTCTTATTCGGATTATTATTATCACTATTATTATTATTATCGCCTGTTATTATTACTATCCTTCTCTATCACCACCACCACCACCACTACTCATCCACCTAAATCACTAAGGGACTCACTCCGTTACTATCCTATCCCTCTTAGAATCCTGTCTCTTCCTCCTCTTGCCAGCGATCTTCTTCAATTCCAAGCGCCTTTCTCCGACTTGAACCGGTTATCCTCCCTGGACCTTTCTTTCTCTGCGCCTCCTCACTTTCGCGCAAGGAGGACACCCGGTTTGGTTTGATCTCAAATGACCTTCTCTGACATGCGCCGCTCTTAAATCGCTCTAGATCTTTGAGACAGCTGTCGTGTCGAATATTGCCGTCAATACTAATATCAATTTACCATCCCACAATTGACACCGTCTCCAGCGACCGTGACTTCGTTCCCACGACCGTTCTTTGGCGCGCTTCTCCTTTCTTGGTCTTTGTGTTGTTGGCATGCGGTCCTGGGCCGGTGAAGGTAGCTGTGACGGAAAACATGCGTGAAGAGCAACACAACCCGGAGGGGTCTGTGACGGATAAAATACCAATGCCCGCATCGGAAGGAAAATCGGCTGGTCACCCTTCGGATAGACACAACATCGACTCTATACTGGGGCCGAAGACTCCACCCAGCCGCCCAGCCAAGAGAACTCTCTTCTTCCCTGATGGGCAAGGATCTGGACAACAGTCTCAGTCAGGATCCCAGCCCCTGGATCCCGAGGCACTTGCCCGCGCGTTGAAGGACTATGATGAGGCTGGGCGACGTCGGGAACGCACCCCTGGCACCAGTCCCAGCCGAAAAAAGCAGAGAGTCTATGGCGATAGGTAAGTGATGCATGAATCCCACCCCTATAAGTTATTAGCATCGATTTCGCAAAGCGACTACGTGGATGCTCGATCTCGCCGTTTGATTTTGCTAACAGATTCTGATTCACCAGGTTTATACCGAACCGCGAAGGCCAAGATTTGCAGGCGACTTACAGCTTGCTACATGAAGATGGCTGCCCGTCAACACCATCGAAATCCAAAAGGCGACCGCCACACGGTGAGCTTCATTTCCAGAGAAGTCGGTCCCATCCCCCCATTGGCGTCCAACGAATTCAAGCTGATAGCAAGGGTGTAGCGGAGGAAGCCAACAGGACATATTCTCGAGTTTTACGGAGCGAGCTCTTTGGCAACACCGTTCCTCAAGCCGACCTAGAAACAGTCTCACCCGATCCCTTGTTGAATTTCAGCACTACCGTTCATGACCCGACACGCTCTCATACCCCTCCTCACCCTGCCTCCATTCTACCTCCAGCAAGCATTACCCCATCTACGCCCCACAAAAATCTATTTACTTACGTATCACCCCGTCCAGGGTCGGGCCAGCCGACCCCATCCAAAACCCCTCGAAGTCAGCATGGGCCGAATCTGAACGTGCGATCCGAGCTCTACAGTCTCTCACCGATTCGTTACGATAGCCAGCGGATTCTGGAAACCCCCCGGAAACAACCGCGCTACGTGAACAAAGTCCCTTACAAAGTTCTGGATGCACCCGAACTTCAAGATGACTTCTATCTGAACTTGGTTGACTGGGGGAGTAGCAATGTACTCGGCGTTGGACTAGGCAAGTCGGTGTATATGTGGAACTCCCAAACAGGCCGAGTGATACAACTGTGTGAACTTAAAGAGGATACAGTAACTAGCGTTAGCTGGATCCAAAGGGTAAGTTATCTCTTTTTCTCTCTCTCTTCTCTCTCTCTCAAAAAAAAAGATGCGCCTTGAGAGTTCGTTTTGAGACCATAACTGTTCATGAATCCGACCTAACACGGTTTGCTAGGGAACACACCTATCAATTGGCACCTCAAAAGGCCTTGTTCAGATTTGGGATGCAGAGACTTGTCGTCGACTGCGCACCATGATTGGGCACACAAGTCGAGTTGGTGCTCTCGCATGGAATGACCATATTCTCACGTCTGGCTCTCGAGATCGCCTCATATTTCATCGGGACGTCCGTTCCCCTGAACAGTACCTCCGTCGTCTTTCCGGGCACAAACAAGAGGTTTGTGGGCTCAAATGGAATACCGAAGATGGCCAATTGGCTTCGGGGGGCAATGACAACAAACTTATTGTATGGGATAAGCTTAATGAGACACCCCTACACCGCTTTTCGGAGCACAGTGCGGCCGTCAAAGCGATTGCTTGGTCGCCACACCAGCATCATCTTCTTGCCTCGGGTGGAGGAACCGCGGATCGAACCATAAGATTCTGGAATACCTTGACGGGATCTCCGATCAAGGAAATTGATACAGGCAGCCAAGTTTGTAACCTTGGCTGGTCAAAGAATTCGGACGAGCTCATCAGCACCCACGGCTATAGTCAAAATCAAATTGTAATCTGGAAGTACCCGCGCATGGAACAGATCGTTTCACTCACCGGCCATACGTATCGCGTTCTGTATCTAGCAATGAGCCCGGACGGTCAGACTATTGTCACCGGAGCTGGCGATGAGACGTTGAGATTCTGGAAGATCTTCAATAAGCGATCCGGCAGAGATCGTGGTCGTGAAGGAAGCAAGCTGATTGAGTGGGGTACGATCCGGTAGCTCCACGATGGGCGTATGCCATCGCTTTCACGACCGTCATGACCTCACGCATCATCATCCCACCGAAGTTTGCTAGAGAAACCTTTGTCCGATATGTGCAATGCATTCGATCTGGAGTTCTTGGTCCTTGGAGGCACTCGTCCAGCTTGAGAAGGCGTGATGGTGAGATGCGAATGCACGTTTACTGTTTCTGCGCCTTTCATTCCTGAACCTAGCCAGTCTCACTCCGCGCGTGAACTCATTTTCCATGTTTGCCAACGTCTCTCTGGCGCGGTTTACCCCATTGTGATCCCCTCCTGAATTTCCTCCTTTACGATGATCCATTGCTAGCGTTTCCTATCCTGTATCTCTCGGTATGCATTCTCGCTGGCTTTATCTGTCAACCGATGGCGATGGCGCTCATGGAGTTTGAAGGGATGGATAGGGGTGAGTTAGCGTGGTTGGAGGGTGCTCTCTTGAAAGCCTTTGGGATCCTTTCTTGCTTCTGCATCAAATGTTCTTACTGGGAGGGCAGGACGACGACACGACTTATATCTCACCTGTTATTTGCTTAATTTTTCGGAGTTTGCTTTCATCTCTGTGTTATTTCTTTTCTTTTCTCGCATCCCATCTCGCTTCTGCTCGATATAACCGGGTACATAATTGAAGCTGATGATCTAGTCAGGGAGTCGATCAACCTTCTAAGGCATGTTAGATTAAATACAAAAAAATAGTCCTCTTCTGTTACAATCCCAGTGATATTGCATCGATAAGCGCGCCTCTATAATTTTTTTCGTTTGGCATAGGACGCTGTACATATGATATAGTATAAATCCTAATCGTGATAAATGATATTATGATGCTACAGGGGAAGCGTCATGGTCTCAAAAAACCTATATAGTTCCTCCCAATGTACGACACGGACGGGAAAGGAAAAAGTCTATAGAACTAACTGGCCCGGATCAACCTGTAGAAAGGATCTGATCCGATCCAAGAACACCTTCGCCCTTCGTTCATCCCCTACGGGAATTGTAAGGCTGAACACGTTCATAGCAGAGCCAGCCTGAGTCGGCTCGATTATCGAAGTGGTCGGAGCGACCCTCCGCGCGCTGGTTACTTTTCCGGATAGGAAGTCGATGATATCCGGTGGAGAAGACGCCGTAGAAGATGCTGGCACCGTGTTGATCTCAGGAACGTAGTTGCCTCGGGACGTTGTGATCGGGCTCGCACCCAAGATCTCGTCGAACAATTCGTCCGTGCTGGGGGGAGTGAGAGCTGAGCGGGGAAGCTCCTGGTTCGCGAGATTAGCTGCGCGCTCGATGAATGTCGACAGCGGCACGGTGATTCCCAAACTGTCCTGGATTCGCTTCTGGACTGAGAGCACAGAAGCTAGCGAAATTGACACTGCGACGGAGGCCCCCGCAGGGAGTGCGCGCGGGGACGCAGCTTCCCCAGCAACCGCAGATGGCGATGCTGGTGCTGGTGCTGGTTCCTCCGCCAGCCGCCTTGGAAGGGCCACTTTGATATTGAGAAGGTCCAGATGGGCTAGTTTAGCAATACGCTGTGCCTGTACGGCGGGATAACCCGCTGTGATGGAACCTAGATATGCGAGGACATCCCCTTTGAGGAGACGACCTTTCGGGCCGGTTGCGGGTATCCTGGGGATCTCTGAATCGGGAATGCCGTGCTCGTGGAGTAAATTGGTGACAGATGGATAAAGGGGATACACGGGATTTTGACTTGGGGGTGTGGAGACTGAGGTCGTTTGATAGCCTAGGAGTTGGCCGGTTTAGTTGCTTGTTACACATATCGTAGTGATGAATGCCAGAAGCTTCATTGCGGAAAGACATAAGAACATACGTTTAGTTAGATTTATGAGCCTGGCTTGTCGTCTGGCAAGCCTGGTGGAAAGCCGTCCCATTGGAACGCTGGATGCCATTCTGAAAGAAAAGGAAGAATTCTAAGCTGTTACTGTTTATTCTCGTCTAAGCCGAAACATAACATCCTAAGGATATGTGCTGTCGGGGCCGGAATTTCGTCGAGCCGCCGAACTGGATCATATGATAGGATAAATAATCACTATGATCCATGTGACAGACTCTACCAAGCCGAGACCTGAATATTATTAATCGGAGCTGTAAGTTCTCAACTATACCATCTCTATTCCTCTCTAGTTATAGAATCCTAGCGAAGAATCATTGACATCGTACGGGAAGCCGAACTACTGCTTGCTACATACATATGTACTGGTACATATCATAGTATGATTATTTAGGTGCTAACAGCTTGACATCTCGTAGGTACGTGTATCATGTTTTCTAGATCTTCTATTCTCCAAGTACTCTCGCGAACTTGTTCAACGCCGCAAGTTCCAACTTCAACCCTGCGGTCCACATCACGATCTTGGTCTTCTCCTTCCGTCCTCCATGCTCCGCTGTTGAGGTCTCTTGCACAGCGTGCTTCCTCAGGACGGTCGAAACCATTATCGCCTCTCAAGCTCCCCGATCTAGATGAGGTGACCCTGAGGTTTGCCGGGAGACGGCCGGAAGGATTTGGCAGACTGGAGAGGAAGGTTGCCAAACGGGGAAATATCGTACTATTCAAAGCACCTTCGCAGAGGAGCTATGTGCTAGGGGCTCATGGAGTCGCCACTTTCTGTTTCGCCTATGCGGTCTATAACTCCTACATTACATTCCGGGACCCGAAGGTGCCTCTACCAGCTTGGCAGAAAACGCTTTTTGGCGGCATATGTGTGATCATGAGTGTGATGGGCACGGTCTTCCTGTTCAAGACGTCGAGGTTGGTCAAGACCTTAACGGCTGTAAATCTAGGTGGGCGAACCTATCTTAGGTTCGCGGTCCGTTCTATGATTCCTTTCCACAAGCCGTGGGTGTTCGACGCATCTCCCCGACAGGTCGCTTTTGCCCGTCAACTCGTGGCCTCCCCTCACCGTATAACCCATGGAGGTCAAGCGAAAATCTATGATAGGGAACCCGTCTCTGAATCAAGCTTCTTTAAAGCTCCGCTCAAGAGATTGAGTTTTGGGTTCTGGAGGGTATTCCTATCAGTACGAAGGCTCTTCACCCAAGAAGACTTCATCTTTCTAGATGTGGAGGGCCGAAAGGGTTCGTTTAGAATGGATCTAAACGGTTACCTTTCCGATGACCTTCTTTTTGTGGGTGATCCCGTTAATGCGAGACCCTCATAACGCGGATTTCTCCGGGTATTTACAAACGCACATACACCTCTCTTCAACAGTCTCCTCGAAAGGACCATTTCAAAAAAAAAATTTTTTTTAGACTTATCTAGAGATACTATCTCGTAATGAAAGTTTTGTATCTCTATTCCGAATAATTTTGTTATAAGTGTACTAAATCCGTATACCATTTTACAGTGTGAACATACCTATCGTTGGCAACATCATCAATGACAATGTCAACACAACCATCTGGCTTTCCTAGTGGGAATAGGTTGAATCCGTCTAGACCACCCTTCAATCTAAACGGGACAGGTTTGTCCATAGGTGTCCCTAATCCCAACGCCTTCGGTAGTCAGTCTGGGTTTGTCCAGGCCGCTCCTGCTTCAATCCACAACGCTTGGAGTTCACAATCAGGGCCAGGCCAGGCAGCTCCTAATTCTCACAACACCTCAGCTCCTCCGACGACGGGCACTACCCAAGCACCCCATATCCCGCTCCATGGCCTCCCAGGTGGTTTGTTCGGGGCAACTGCCGCCACAGCTAACTCGCGAGGTTCCCGTGGTCTGTTCGGACTCCCTCCGCCGAACGGCTTCTTTGGGACAAGCAGAACAACAACCATGGCCAACACCGAAGAGCTCTCATATCAACCGGTGGACAACGGTCCTAGACGATATGGTGAAATGGAAAGAAGGCCGGTTCTAACAGGATCGAGTTTGTTCGGCGAGGGCACTCTGGATCGTCTTCCCGAAACCGAGGATGACAGCTACGAAGAATGGAGACTCGAGAAATGGCAATCGGAATACGGGATCATGTAAGTCATCAACCGTTCCTCTGGTCTGGTCCTGTACTGACCGTCATCTAATAGCGTCAAGGAATCGCGCACTACGTTCAAGCTGAACAATCCACTTGAAGTGTAAGTCCATCTTGGATTGCATATGAATTTTTTTCAGCGTGCTGATTTTCACTGGGCTTACGTAGACTCTCTGGCAATAGCGAGATGGTCAGGGTACTTGTCAGCGATGAACGCCATCTCTGGGTTATCCATCGGAAGCTTCTCTGCACCTCGTCCGAGTTCTTTCACGTCGCAACTAACAGCTCGTTTCGTGAAGGCATTGAAAACGAGGTTATGCTAGCAGAAGAAGACAATATAGTTTTCTCCTTGTTCGTTCAATGGCTATATTCAGGCAACTTCACCGCAACATCTCTAGAATTGCTATTGCATGCTTATGTCATGGGCGACAAGCTTCGCTGTCTGAGTTTTCAAACTACGGCATTCGACAAGATATATGCGATGAATTCACTCAAGTGCTTATTCACCGCTAAGCAGGTTGACTGGGTAACTAAGAATACCTTGCGCGAGTCCACACTTAGAAAATTCGCTCTAGATACATTTGCCTCGGGGGTTATGGATGGCACCCTAAAACTCTCTGGAGATGACTGGGAGTCTCTGGCTCCAATTTACTTCGACATCCTTCTCAGCGTCCAGGAAATGGGGAGCCGGGAGACCAAATCCCGTCGACCAAGATTTTATTACAACCCCATCATCTAACTGCACGACTTGGCGCAACTACAGGGCGTTTTTGATAGCCCGGTCAATTATTGGTAGTGGTTGTGATGATTGGCTTATTTTAGGTGATCAAATTCTTTATACGAATTTTTCTGATGACATGCCCCCGTACATACCATACATTGGTCATGATGTAATCGAAAAATAGTGTAGCACTAACCCCAAATAGTGACCCCTAATCCTAAAGTGGTATAACCAGTACTTAATCCTAGGGACCTTTAACTCATGTATGTACAATCGGTTAGCGGAAGTCATGAGACAAAAAGTCAGATGACCCATAAACCACAAAACATCCCTGTTTTCAAACCCCGTGCTACTGACCCATGGATAGCTCTCACGCCATCATGCCTACCAAACCAAAAGCCTCAAGGCGCGAGCATTCTAGTGAGGTGCTTCGCTTAGTATTTAAATTGCATGATCAAAAGTTTTCTGCCTCTCAAGTTGCTGCTACACTAGATCTCCCCCGCAGCACTGTAGATCGCCTTCTTGGAAGCCGCGAAAAACAGCAGGAACGTATCAAAAAGCCCTCAAAACGGCCAGGGCGAAAGTCCAAGCTCACTAGAAGAGGGGAATGTGCTTTACTTCATCACATGAATAGCAATCCCCAAGATACGTGGGCTGCACTTGCAACACCTTCTAAATCGGGACAACAGCTTCACCCGCCCGATCACTGTGCGGAGGTATCTGAGAAAAAATGAGCTCTACGCGTTTAAACCTCGACGGAAGCCACTCCTTAGCGACAACCATAGGCGAGCTCGATTAAAATGGGCCAAAGAGCACCTTAGTTGGAGCATTGACGACTGGCGTTGCGCAGTATTTTCGGATGAGAGCACGTTTGAGCTTGGCCTTCATACCCTGATAACATACGTGAAGCGGAAGAGGGGTGACGCTCTTAAGCCGCAGTACCTTCAAGTCTGGACGCACCACAGTCGGTGTTTGGGTTGTATTGACTACACCTACAAGGGCAAACCAGTTATTTCTGCCCGCGAACACCCACATGAATAGTACGATCTGTTCCAACGGGCACCCCATGTACCACCAAGTCATGGAGCAGTATGGGGATGCCATCTGGCAAGATGATGGCGCAAGATACCATACCTCGAAGATGGTGCGAAAATCGATGGGAATGGTACGTACGGAATGGCCCGCTCAATCCCCCCGAAGTCATGTATTTAACAACACCTTTTCTATGTACTGTAGCTAATTTTCAAGAATCAAGAGACTATTAAGTTTGCCATTTTTCTTAATATTCTTAGTTGCCTACATTATTTCTCTTCCAAGCTTCTCGGAATATCTCAAGAAGCAACTACAGCTAAGGCTGTGAGGCGTCTTACATCAAGGCGTCCCCTATATGACTCTTTTCCGAATCAGCTTCTTCTCCTCCACAGGTGGGGCCAAATGATCCCTTCGCAATCTTAGAGCTCTTAGGGTTGGAGGTCGCAGCCATCGTCACCATGCGGAAATCACTCGCAAGGGTCTTTAGTCTAGAGTTCCCGCTTCAGCTTCAGCCATCTTCATCATCCGACAGGCATCGACCCAGGAGGATCTAATAGGGGATACGGCGGCGAGGAAGTCTTTGAACCATTCAGAGACTGTTACAGCGGATGGAATGTTTCGGTCAATGCCCTTTTGCCATGACTTGTTCCCAGTCAGTAATCCAGGGCTCAAAGTCTTTAGGTGGCTTGGTAAGGTGCTTAATGGCTTGGGCGTATTCCTTCCTGATCTTCTGTGATGACATATTCGTTGATGCCAACTTGCTTCTCAATCTTGGAGTACTAGGTCACAATCCCATCCGAGTACTTGAAGCAGGTACCTGCGTAGCTTTTGGCAACCGTTGTTGTCATCTAGGACTGAAGTTTATCGAGGGCCTCGCGTTCTTTGTCATCGTATAAGTCCCTCTCAGCCCGATAATAGGCAAGGTCGATTTGGAATCTTGAGATAGGTTGTTCTGTACCTCCAGGTTCCGGGACGGAAGTGGCAGAGGCGGTTTGACTGCGCGTTTGTATCGATGTTGTATAGTTGTTTGGATTCGGTAGAACAGGCTCTGCGCGGAAGTTTTTTTGTCCCAGGATTTGCTGAAGGAGGGATTTTCGATTCGCCTCGGCCTTGAATTTGTTATCCCAAGAATCCCAGTCACTTAGGCTTTTCAGAATAATCGCAGAGGAGTCGGCGGAAGTTGTCATCTTTGACTGTAAAACGTTAGTTTTGTAAAAATATTGGAAAAGGATGATCAGCACGTCTCACTAAGCGCGGTAGCTCTTAGAAAACGATCAGGCTCTTAATTTTTGAAAACATGCTGAGTTAAAAATTGAAGCTGTTCATTGTTCCTATTTTTCTTGTGTTCTCACTAAAATAGTACAACGAGAAAAGTATATTCAAACTTAAAAAGGGTGACTAATCTAACACTTACTAACGTCTTGGTTTGACACCGCGAACAGGCCGAAATAGTCTCGGCACAAGGATTATACCCTTCTTCTCCTAGGCTCCCAACACTTCGCCAGGACTCTATAAAAGGACGTGAATTTTCCGGGTCTTCGAAATTAGTATTATTATAGTGAAAGAAAGCGAGTTAGCCCTTCACGCCTCTTAACCGCACAACTACGAAAAAAATTCAAGATGACACTACTGGCCATCCTCTATCTCATAGCCATCTTCAAACATAAAGCCAAGGCTAACTAGAAATATAATAATTTGAACAAGTGCGTAGCACGAGCATTACTAAGAGGTCTTAACCTCTCACGGAAACAGCCTGCTCCGTATCTAACGCGGCTTCCTTGAAAACGAGGAGGAAGTCATACGTTTCTTGAAGTAGATCCCAGTCATCTCTCTCCAAACTATTCTCACCGACATCACCATTTTCCATCAACCAATCAACAATAGCCGCGCGCTTCGTCACGGCTACTTCAATCGTATCGCACCAGCTAAACCAGCGGGTCGTATTATCAATACCCAGAACTTTGCCGATCGCATGCATCCAGCTTTGACACAGGATATTTGAATTCTTGAGTAAAACTGCAATATTATGCAGCTTTTTCAAAGGAGCAATACCACCCTAGCCGCTATCAGCGCTGTCTTTAGCGCTAGCCTTGGACTTTTGTCTGCTTTTTCCCTTCGCCTTCATACCCTTGCCACTTCCCGAGCACTTGGTTCGTGCTTGGGCTTGGTTAGATATTTCTTCGGCAGGGAGAGAAGACCCAGCCGATTCCTCTTCAGGCGCAAGGTCAACACTATCTGAGGGGGCGTGCGATAAAATCGAATTCTTCGCCAGCCCCAGCCTCAAGGGCATTTCCACATCCTCAGTAGATGGCTCCTCGACCCCACTGATAACTGATAGTAAAGCCTCTTGTGACTTTGCAAGGAGAAAGGCATGTAGTGCCAAGTTGATAACGTGGCCCAGGCAGCGGATACGGACTCAGCGGCATTGTACTTGATCTGAAATAATCGTTAGTAGCTACAAATCAGGGAATATAAAAGAGAGCCGGTAACTTACCCTAAATTCTTCGTTCAACGCCAAGGCTATCGCCATAAGGCACGGATCATTCGAGCCGGCATTATCCCCGGCAAAAAAAGCCGAGGGTTTTCCCAATACCAAGCCACTTAATGATGTCCATGATGTGCGACGCTTGCTGGGGCCCAGAGTGGTTTGACTGGCACTCTGGGAGCCCTACCAGTAAATTTTGTAAAGTGTAGTTTTCATCTACCCATTGCATATGGACACCGGGAGGACCGATATGGTTAGGTGAGGACCAAAGACCCGCAAAGAAATGTACCATCGATTTTGCCCCTCGCAGTTTCATCCGAAGCTAGTCCTGATAGAAGTCATATTTGCCCTTGATATGGGCGATAAGGACTTGACCAAACCCTTTTCAATAGAACGGTTAAGGGAAAGACAGAACCGTTGAAATGCAGGTTGGGTAATGACATTGAATAACAATTTCTCGCTACACACTAGCATGACCAGAGACTCTAAGTACTCAGAGCGATCAAAATCAGAGAAGACGGATGGTGCTGAGAGGCCGTGAATCACTATATTGCATTGGGTTAACAATGCCGGGTCCTTCATAACAATCAGCGTTTCTGTAAGTATACTCACAGGTGTCAATATCAAGATTATGATCTTTCAACAAATGATTTTTTTGCATTTATTGTGAAAGGGCATTTCCATGGTGTCTTCGTGGACTCTTCAGCAGCGCACTTTATGTAATAGTGGTTCTTGTACTTTTTTCCCCTTGCCATCCACGTAAAAGGCTTCCCCATCGCCTTGTGCATCTCGAAAGAAAGCCCAGGTCAGCTTTGCCGCAGGGTAGCCTGACGTGATACTTGGGAAACCTGGCTCAGAGTGCTAGGAGAGGGCGACCGTGAGGGAAGGTCGGAAACAGTCAGAATGTTCTTATTGGGCATTTTAGCAAGAACTATAAACAAATAGCTATTACTGGCTGTTAATGCTGTTAATGATATGTTGGAAGAACTCTTCCATGACAACGATGATGGTCTTGGATTAGCATTTGTGCGGTGCGAGCCATGCTACTATACTAACCGGGTTCATACTAATTCATACTAACAAATCCTGATCTGTATCATAAATTTGTAAGTTAATACACATATATTACTAAGCGACCGAATGTTACAGTGGGTTGTTGTTGCATTATTTTACGTCTTTATACAGTGGGTAATCTGAGGCATAATAACTAAACCTTAATCAGTTTCACAACCTCTTTCGTCCGTTCCGCCTCACCGCTTTATCTTTTCATCCTCATCATTCCCCTCCCTAGCTAATCCAGCTGGTAAATACCGGTTGGTTCCATTGTCTTCGCCTCCACCCACAGTATACCCAAGTCCAGACCGTGGATCTTCTTTTTTCTCTTTCAGACCAGGCTTCCTAATCCCCCCTCCCCCTCCATCCACACCGTTCAGAGTTCTCCAGACCTCAAACAAGCCCATCACGCCTCTTGAAGTAGCAAACAATGGCAACTCCTGTCCCAACTTCTACCCGGTTGTCACCGGAGATACAGCGGTTGCAAATGAGTTCACCATATACTGATATCTACACCAAAGCCTTGTCAAACCCTCTTCGCTCACAACTAATGGTGAAGCCCCTGGCTTCAACAACACTCCTATTCAGAGCCAAAACGATGGCAAAATCCTGGCGGTTGGGGGGCGGGGCACATGAATAATGTGGCCCCGTTTACACTATGGGATGAACAGGAACGCAGGTTTCGATCCCCAACACGCGAAGAATTGTTGTGGATCCGAAACAAGTTTGGGGATGGGAAACTCGGGCAGTCTGGGTGGTTCATGTGGATTGAGAGTGCAAGCCCGCCGCGACCAGTACCTCTCACTGTCGGATGCATGCCAGTATATTTTGTTGGAATCGGCAAATCCCACTTCGAGGCCCTTCCACGCGCCCCTATCCAAACCCTCGGGTCCCAGACCCATGTTCTGCTGCTCTTCGCTGGCCAGAAATGCAGTTCCCGACATAGGAGCAAAATATCGCGGTGTTAACGGCTCTGAAGCCCCTCGCAGATATACAATCAATCCTGTATCTACCAAATTGGACGATTATCGAGCTCAGACACGGAGATGGGCGTACCTACAAGCCTATGTCCCTTCCGGGCACTGTTGCAGGTCAAACAACACTTTACCACCTGACAAAGAACCGTTCTATAGGGCCATGAAGGATCAGAGCCGAGTGCGAGCTATCGATCGACAGGAGCATGCGAACAACAATCAGACTCTGCCGCAAGATGACTCTAACTATCTGCGGAACTCCTCGCTCACACCTGGCTGCAGATTAGAGTGTGGCTTCGGCCCACCAGGATCCGCAAACGAGTTTGTCAATTGTGCTACAACTTCAGGGGTGAAAATTCGCAATTCTCGTGGGGAAGATGCGTTGACAGTTGCCAACCATGGTTTTCTGCTGTCTACCGAAGTGTACCGCCCGCGCGCAACCGCTGACAAAATTGGGCAAGTCTTCGATGCACGCCCCGAGCTCGACATTGCGCTCGTTTGCCTTACACCAGCTATGTCGGCAAATTTCACGAACACCTGCTATTTTCAAGCGTAGCCCCCTCAAATGCTGTTGGAAGGCGATCAAATCAAGCAGGGGACGTGGAGTGAACTGGACGGCATGAGCTCAGGTTTGGTGAGTCTGCTGGCATATGGCAAGATGTTTAAGGAACCGAAGCGGCCCCCTGGTCATCCCCCGATTGAGTTTAGAAATTGGCACTCCTTTAGTCTCAGTTCACTGTTCGGGGTCATCAACACCGCTGTATCGGAGGGTGTTTTCGGCGCGCCCGTTGTCAACTGCGACACGGGCGGAGTTGGTGGCTTCTTCCATCTGTTCGATGGAACGAACTGCTTGGCTGCGCACCTAGATGATTTGGTTGCTGAAGGGTGGGAAGTTGCCCAGGGCTCCGAATAAGCCAAGCCTCTTCAAGCTTCAAGCAAGCCAAGCCAAGCATAGCTTGGCTGGGCACGGCTTGACCATAAGGCCCTACTGGTACAGTAACAAAGTAGCTATCCACCAGCTTTTTTCCCCTTGAAATTCCGACATAGATTACTCATGACAAATCATGAAGTATATGAGATGTGAGACTGAGAGCCAACCCTAACTGAATACAAGAGAATGTAATATTACAGAAAACACTAGAACTCTCACCTTTTACATGTCCGCCTGTGAATCGTTAATTCCCACTGTGGCGCGCCGTACACCACATGTGCGCTGCCATGAACATTCGCTAGACGAGCCCAGGATATGTGGAGATCGTATTCTATGATAATATTGGTACGTGCCAAGTGTCACTGGTACTATGAATAGTTGGTCGAAGCTTAAGTTAACAGCTAGTGTACCCTCAGCTTGACAGCCAAGAATCCGTAACAAATCACAAGAGAGTCACTAACACAATAGCTCTTAAATGCCTCGCTATGGCCGCCTCACTCAGGACCGACAAAAGTTATCCAAAGGTGAACGAGGCCTATTCGAGTACCGAAGAAAAAGACTCCAAACACTATAAACTACCTACTCTTACGTGGATGCAAGTGGACTGAATAATTAACTCGATATATCCAACTGGCGGTGAGGCCGACAGAGCTAGAGCTATTCCCCAGTTTAGTGGATAAAACTGCCCCCTATCTATGGCGTAGCGTATAGGGCTGTTCGATCCCCACCTCTCGAGAGGCGGTTAAGCCCACTCACCAGCTACAGCAAGGTGGATAGGTCTATGGCGGACGGGGCTATTCCTCATATCTGGAGAGGCGGATGGGTCCGTTTCTTAGCCATGGTGAATTGGACGGAGCTATTCCCCCATCTACGGTGAGGCGGACAAAGGGGTTCCCTATCTATGATATGGCGGAGAGGGCTGTTCCTCCCATCGATAGTGAGGCGGATGGCGTTGTTTCCTGTCCATAGCGGTGCGGACGGGATTTTCCCTATCTATGGATGAGGCGGAACAGGCGGACAAGGGATTCATATTGTGAGTAGAATGGGGCCGAGGTGACTAGATTTCGCTAGCCAACTAAAGGAGGGCCCTTAGTCCAGTCTGTCCCTTATAAATCTTGAAATAATCTTAGATTCCTGTAACAGAGTATTCTGAAGACTACAGTGAACCGTTCTTAATTCATTGAACACACACTTTCTATCTTACTTGCTAAACTATCTTTGCTGTACTTTCTCTACTAGTAACTGTCAAGTTAAAAGTTGCCATCTAAGACCCTTAAATATCTGCTAGCTTCTATCTCTTATCTACGATGGACAAGGATATCGACCTCGTTAGCGACCTCCTGGAGGAACTCGACGTCCAAAGCTCTGATACCGATAGCTCCACTGCCAGCGGCGGCAATAGCAGCAAGAAAAACAGCCTTATTATTGATGGTAAGGAATATGTCAACACAAAGCACCTAGCGCCCCCAACTCGTAAAGGTGGCCGCGGCAAGAAGTCATCCAAAGTATGGAAGCTTGGTGTTGAGCTGCAGAGGATTGATACAGGCAGTAAATTCTGGCTCTGCATGGTTTGTAAAAAGATGAACAAAGCGACCATTTGCACAGGCATTTTTGCTTGGCGAAGACCCGGAGGTATTTGAGGCAAATGTTTACGGTGCAGGACTCAGGAATAACTCAGAAGAGTGCCAGCAAAGATTTAAGCGAACGCATTTACGCAGTATTGCATTGGAGGGCCTGTCAAAGGGTTTAAGCTGGCAGATTGGAAGGAAATGGTAAATAAACAGCCATGGTTAGTTCAATTCGCACTCGATCATGCACTTCCGGTCTCAATATCCGATTGCGAGCGCTCATTCAGCAGTGCTAAGTTTACTTTGAATCCACTGCGATCGTGCATGAAGTCCGACCTGTTTGAAGCGTTAGAGACGTTGCGGGCGTGGTTTTTACAAGATCACCAGGAAAATGAGAAGAGGAGTGGGAGGGAAGAACTAGAAGTTGTAACTAGGATCCTTGAGAGCGAAGAAAGTATGAATTTATGAATTTGTAGCCTGTGCGTAAAATTTGAAGTCAATATTCGAGTACTATAAGCCCAAGCCGCTTGTCTTGATTTGACTTAGCCAAGTCAAGTCAAGCCTTTGGTCATATCACCGTGACCAGCATCTGCGTGGTTTGTCGCCGAAAGAAACGACAAGGTCGAGGACCTCGGGTCTGGTATCATACTCATTCAAAAGTTTCGTGAATGCCGGTTCTGTAATCCTTAGGGGCTTGACAGAAGCTACAGAGGATATAGAGCTTGTGAGACATTAGTTTTCAATAGGGAGCTCAATTCGGACTAGAGCCTATATATATAACGCGTGTCCCCGGCTTTGACATCATGGAGATGTGATCTTCAAACCCTATGCTGTCGCGAAATACGTATGTGGAAGTCTTTGTTGTGTCCGGTGCTATACTCTATTTCGTCATGCAGCATAGAAGAAGAACCCCACCTGCGGGAGCGTCGCAGAGAAATATATATGAGATTTATCAGGTTGCGAACAAAAGGCTGGTTTGCGAGGATTCGATTGTATAGATTTGTAAAATGTGAACCGCGCTCTTGTGCTCTCACAATTGGACATATTGATAGGAGCTGCTCTAATATACTCTCTTGTGGGATTCTAATTACATTTTGGAATTGATACTTTGAGCAGTGTTTGTTTGCCCTGCTTCGCTCTACGTGCCATCAATCCTCCCAAGGGATCTTCATGATGAAGATCTAATTCAACTCTAATATATCTTATTCAAATATATCCTATATATCTTTCACTTGAATTCCAAGCATGCTCAGCACACAAGGTAGAGTGATAGGATTTAGTATATGTAACATCTCACGTCGTCTTGCTCTAGATGCTGTAGGCTGTAAGGCTAAAATATGTATATGGCTGGCGGGTACCTATGTTCTGTACATACCAATCAGCTAAATCATATCGTATAAATGGCTGCAGCGCCTTGCAAGAGCGCACCCCAGTGCATACAATATTCAAATCAGGCCAACCAATCAACTAGGTTTATACAGTATACACGTAAGGCGGCTCAAGCCGAAGCTTCCATACAGAAAGATCTGTGTACATTCGTAGCACACCCCCATGATGATATGAAATAAACTATGAGTGACGGAACCAATAGCTCCATTGTAGGGGTGGACTAATTTTGCCGCTATTATGTCTAATCCCTACACGCGAAAGCTGAGACGATCGAAAGGCATACTCAAGTGCCTTGTTATGGTTGCGATCACTTGTAAGGAAGAGTTACCCCTCAGGCCTCAGGCCCAACTGCATTCCTATGCTTTTGAGTGTCTGCCACCATCTAGTATCAAGTTATTTTTCCTAGATATTACAATAGTATCATATCTAGATATAAATGATTCCATTTGAGATGCTGGGGGCAATCATTGTTGATGGTACCTTACTTTCGAAGATCTTGCCACCTCAGGATACTCGGCATGATCAGCCGTAGGCCAGCGACTTGAGCAGGCTTCACCTCGCAGAATGTGACACGTGCATCATATGATGGTAATATCGGAGGAGCTGGAGGATTATATATCATATTCTAGTAAGTATCTTACATCCGAATCTACTGATGGCCAGCAGGTAATGGGAATCACATTTTATTTTTACGATAACAAGAATTAATACCTTTCCTAATATGGTATAGTCACAGTTGTAGGGTCCCAAAGTGGGGGTCAATTTTTTTGCTCCTATTAAAATCATCTGAACCATTAAAAAAGATATTGTATTTCCCACAAATGGTATTTCTCTACACTCAATTTTATTGAGTTGTGGTGCCAACAGGAAAGGCATGGATGGAGACACTTGATGATGATAGACTATTGGGTGATCTAAAAAGCCCGTGGCTAAAAGCCGTCAATTTGAGATGCTGACGATGTAGAACTCAGATTGAAGAGAGACAGAACGCCAAGGTCGGTCTCATCCACTGCTGTTATTATTATTCTGCTGCAACATCAGCTCGCGTATGTGGAGGACGGTTGGCCCGCTTGGAACCTACTAATAATATATATCACACATGATCCCCAGTTTTATAAGACTGCATATGTACATGCTACTAAGCTTCTTTCTCTAAGCACCGTCTAACTCCCCTCCGCTCCTATACCGTTATTATAATTAACTAGTTAAAGCCATGGCACAGAGTGCTGCTCCTACTACAGGTCAGCCATTGAATTTATTAGCTCTAGGTAGTAATTCCCATCGTATCCAGCCCTACTAAGCTAACCACTGGCACGTAGATGGAGGTGGTATCTGAGGGGTGTGTGAGCTATTAATTTTGGATGAGATTATGAAACAAATCATGTACGATAAGGGGCTTACAGAGCCACCTCGTCCCTACGATTATTTTGATCTTTTGGGGGAACTAGCACGGGAGGGTAGGTTGTCTTCGTCACAAGTGCATATCAAAGTAAGGATGTTTTTATTATACTAACATAACTCTCTTCTAGGCTCATTGCGCTTATGGTTGGCCGATTGCGGATGACAACTGAAGATGCTTTGCGGACTTACAACTCACTCGCTGGTGCCATATTCTCAAATGAGAATCGGAAGGGGATATTCAAAGACGGGGCTTTCAAAGCTACAACACTCGAAAAAAAGATTCAAGAACTTGTTTCCAACGTGGACCTTGGGGAGTTTATGCTTGACATATCAAACTAGTCAAACAAGGGAAAAGCATTCACCTATCCCATGTCGGCCAGTAATCTTGCCCACCCTCGACTGTTTCGGCCATACCCTGTCAGAGAGCTTGTCAGTATAAACTGCAGAGTCTGGGAAGCCGCTCGTGCAACAACTGCCACTCCCACATTCTTCAAACGGATCGCTATCGGCTATGAAGGCCATGCCAAGGAAGAGTTCATTGGTGCGGAAACCGGATATAACAATCCAGTGAACCAGGTATTGGAGGAGGCAAGGAACATATTTGGGAGTGACAAGACGGTGGGATGTCTTGTCAGCATTGGAGCCGGACATCCAGGAAAAATTGGTTTAGTGAAATCTGATACCTTCCAGAGTCTTACCTACACGCCTGATTAAGATGCTGGAGAAGATCGCAACTGACTGCGAGGGAACAGGGAAGCGGCTTAAGAAAAAGATTCAAGGACTTCCCGGATTTGTATTTTCGCTTCAATGTCGTTCATGGTGCCGAAGGCATCTCTTTAGAAGAATGGAAGAAAATAGGAGACCTCACGCAACATACAAAAGTATATATGGAAGACACCACGGTCTCCAAAGCCATTGATGAGGTAGTGCATATTCTGTGCGAACCTAAGGACACTGGTCCAACACTGGGAAATATATGTCAGTCATAGAAGTGTGATTATATGTCCATCTTTATTCTAACTGGTTAATCAGGTGGAGTTCCCCAAATGCGAGACACCAGCGTCTAGCATATCCAAATCCGGCCGAAGCCTAGACCTAGCGCAATATTCACTGGACGAGAGACAATATTACATAAATTAGATGTTTTCTTTGCTGCTCGACCTGGTGGCTGTTCTTCAAGGCGAGAATACTTGTTATGGGGACTTGGTGGGGCTGGAAAATCTCAGATTGCCCAGTAGCTGATTTTCAGCAGATTTTCGCACACTATCTGGATTGATGCTAGCAATAAGGTTACAATCAAACAAAGTTACAAAGATGCTGCAAGTGAAAAAGGCTTGAACGATAATGTTGAGGATGTCTTGCATTGGTTATCAGCCTCAACGGGAATAGTATACTCGGATGGCCCAGGGAGGTTGAGGTCTGGCCGCTGAGCTTGGAGTGGTATTCTGAAAGGCGGTCTGAGAATTGGCCTGGGATGCCATGGTAAATGACAGATGCATCTGGGGGTACATGTGGGCGGGCCCTACCCTTGCGGGTAGTGTGGCAGCACCTTGATTCTTGCAGCGCCTTGATTCTGACCACCCCATTTTTCCTTGCTTTCCCATACAAATCAACTAACTTCAACTGGCCACCACCACACAACAACCCCTTTGTACTTGAATTAAATTATATTTTTTTATGTCGCACATCATACTATCTTATATTCTAGGAATTGATAAGGACACAAAATGCTAACCGCTTATAGATAACACGTACATAGCCTAAACATATAAATTTACGGGTATTGTAATGATACCCCACCACC
>JAHQZX020002157.1:0-45821 GCA_019804575.2 Pseudotulostoma volvatum | reverse complement strand
TGTGGTGACTAGTACCTCATGTGATCTCGCTTACTAGCGCCCACGCGTCCTGTAGATATCTAGAGTCCTAGCTATTTTCATCTCCTAAGAGAAGAATAATCAATTCAATATTTACAGACCAACCCACAAGTAGTACTACTTGACCCCTGTTCATCCAACACTCTCCATCCACCCATTCTGATCCCCAATTAAGAGCTGTACAGGGGCGCTCTTGGTCATAGCGTCAGCAGGGCTCCGAATAAGTCAAGCCGGCATCAAGCTGGCTTGAGCTTGGCTTGAAGCGGCTTGGCTCGGCTTGATTTGCCAGCCGACCAAGCCGGCTTGACCAGAGCCCTACTATAATTAAGCCGAGCTAGCGTCGTTAGCCCTATCCCCAGATCGGCATCAAGCCGCGGGGCACAGCTGGACGGTGTTACACAACTAGTGTCAGGTGTTAGGAAAGTTGGCGGGTGGTAGAATCCAATTTTCTACCCCCTGGCAGTGTACAAATTAATTTGGTTTAGCTTATAATCTAGCTTTAGCGTCATCTTGCTTTATTCGCTCTACGCGTGTTGGCAACACCACTCATCGGAGTTTCGACAAATCTAATAGGATTACATGAGTGCTTATGATGGCTGCTTTACGGCCAGCAGTGGAAGGCTAGCTTCCTGGGTAAGCTAAGTAAACCTCTTGGATTAACTGACGCATATACCAATGACTCTGAAGAACTTGCATATTTTCAACTCATTTAATATTAAGTGTTGACTGACGTTATATGGTCTCTAGAACGCCTTTGCTCCCTAGTTTAGGCTGGTCTGTTAGTAACTTAACCGTGCAAACTAACAGCATGATCATTTTAGTATGCATTGATATTTATAGATTTTATTATTAACTAGAGCTTATATCTTCTACCAAACATCGGATGCCCATATTATTATCCTCGATGCAGTCACTACTCCTACCTAGCCTTTATCTCATATATACTAACTACCCAACGCTCGGCATGTTTCTTATAATTGTTTCTGTACAGAGCATTTAGCCGGCACTGAACGTAGAATAATCCTACCTGTAAGCGAAAAGATGGAGTCAATGGTGTTTCTAACTCACTCCTTTCCCACGCCAAACATTTGCTGGCTTTGATAGAAACGCTTGGCGGCTATCTGGCCTGGCGGTAACGCAGGTCCTCTATAAGTATCTACTACCCCTCTAGAAATCACGATTCAGGACCTCGAGTGTCAATCGGTACCTCTTTCAGCGCCTGCAGCCTGCCATAGAAATCTACGTTTCTCCTTACAAACTTAAATTAATGTAGTGAATCCATAAATATTCCTTTTCATTTACAACAGTTTTCAATGGGGTAATAGAAAGGAAAACTCTTTTGAGTATATATAAACAATTGATCTAACTTAATGGCAATACACACTACTTATTGAAAAAAAAAATAAACAATAAAAAATAAAAAATAAAAAATAAAAAATAAAAATAAAAATAAAATAGGGACACAATAATTTTCGTCAATTTTAACACCAATTAAAATTTTATAAAGAGTATATTTCAGTATTTAGGGCGCAACGAAAATTTATAAATGAGGTAGGCATTAAAATCTGCGATATAACTAAACTAAAAGATACATACCATGTATGAAGCTATCAAGTTGTAAGTTTCTACACTTATAGTATGTTAGTATGTAGCTTGTAGGTACAGTAATATTTTATTATAGCCCCAGAATTTTGGCTTTTGAGCATTTTTCGTTCTAATTTGCTATGATAGTGGTACTAGCTGCTGCAATAATATATGGATATGGCGATGGTACTAGCCCATAGCAAACCATTTGGGGAACCTTCAAGGTGAGGCTGACTTCTCTTGGGAGTCATTGGGGGTATGTCTCTTTGGCTCTAGATGAAGTACTATGGTTACAGGTAATAGAGATCAGTGCTATTTCCTGTAAAGTCATTTCATAACAATATTCATATCGTTATTTGTTCCTACTATGCGTTCATAGGACCCCACCAAATATCATTCATTGTTTTATCTAACCAATTGTTATGGCAAGACTAGTAAGCTACTATAGGGTTGGTAAAAAAAATCGAGTACTTTGAATAGAAAACATCATTCTCATCAAGCCAATCATCATACTACTGAATCTGTTTCCATAGCATTACCCTTTCCTTCGCTAGTCTCTTCTCCTCTGCCTCTAGCCAGCCGAAGTTGTTCAATCTCCAAACACGCTGCTTGACATCGAGCTTTACGTACATTATCTTCAATTTGAACTACAGTTTGTGTTGATTGCCTCATTCGCCTTCCCTGTGTTGGGGCTGAACTTAAGCTTTGTAGATCTTCAGCCGAGGCATGAAGGGTTATAGTCCGAGTTGGCACTGAATCTAAACCGTGTAAATCTTCGGTGCTAGTAGTTTGGCGTAGAGGATGGATATTGCGAGCTCGTATAGGTCTCTAGGATAACTGCAGCGAGACAGCACTTGGTATATCATCAGTATCTTCGAACCCTTCATTTTCACTACGGACCTCAATAATTGGTGGAAGATTGGGTGTATCATGAGGGTTCGTTGAATTAAATGGGAGGCCAGGGTCGCGTAACCGCCGCGCAGCGCTCGACGATTATCCAATCCTTCAAAATGCTATTAGTATTCTAGTTACTATAATTATATGACATTATAAAATACCTTTTTTGTGAATCCGGGCAGCGTTCCCGTTTGAATCCGAGCGATTCCTCCAAGTATCACTAAGCCCAAGTTCTTTTTTTTCGCCTGCCTTTCTCAAACATCCGAATTGAATGCTCTTTCAGTCTATTTTAGTCAATATTAGTTTTTTGAAAAAGCACATATCGTCATATCTTACTTCAGCACAGCAGTAAGGGGAGCTTCCTGCCAACAAACTCATTATTAAGGAAATGACTGCTTTCCGCTGGAGTTGTTGGGGAAGGTCTTGATGTTATAGCCAATTGCTGGTAGACGAAGCAAAGGAAACACTAAATATCGGTAATCAATTAAAAATTCTACGGTAGTCTCTGTGTAGCGAAGTACCTAATGCCACCATACCACTCTACTGCCTACTCTATATACAATTTACAGGCCCTTGACGTGGGAATCATTTGTTATCACATTCAACGTGAGATTCAGAATCTTATGGCGTCTTAATGAAGCAGAATACGCCCTTTGCTAACCGAAAATGAATCTCTATGAAAGCCTTGTTTTCTTCGATCTTTGAACTGTTTACTCACCACTATTTTCTGGTAAGAATGACTAGGCAGTCTTAGACATCTCTAAGCCGAATTCTGCATATCGGCTAAGACAAGTTCTCACAGGGATAAGATTCGTATAACGGTTGCTGGTGAGCACCAGAGTCCAGTTAACTCTTGGAACACATCCATTGATTTCGGGGAGCGCCGAACAATGGCCGAGCTTACCGAATTTGCAAGAGACCAACAAGAAGCTCAAAGGTTAGAAGGCTTTTGGGAAGGAAACTGTGGCATGAGGGAGAGGAGGCATCATATATCACAGGCCCACAATCACAACAGTACTTGGGATAAATAGGTCGAGCAGGCCTGTGGAGTCATACCATATGAAGATTGCAAAGGGTGCTCTTCGTGTAATAAAGATATAACGCTCTAGAATAGGCTAGGTGTCGGTTCCCTTACGGAACGCACAAGGGTTTGCAGAGTGTTGTTCAAAAACTTGATGTTTTTCTAACTAATGAGGAAGAAAGGGATCATATATCATAGGTGTGGGTCACCCACGTTGCGACACTGGTAGTGACTTAGAAAAAATGAAAAAAGAGAAAACAGAAGAAAAATAAAAAACTCGCGATTAGCCAGTATCAATGAAAATGCCATAGCACGTGTTGGAAGAGTACTGAGAGCGACATTCTATGGGGGGTAGTGCATGTCGTTTAGCGATAGGATGGCAACAATCGGTTGTAGCGCCTTCTCTGTGCAATAGGGGTTGACAACGGTGGACCCAATATTTATGGGGCCGCTGGGGAATTCGACCTTGCATGCTTCACAGCCAATAGAGAGAAATGGGAAGGCGCATTGCTAGCGATCCCTCTCCCTCCAAACCAGGAGATCAAAGCTCAGTGGGAGGTGGTGGAGATACATGGTGTTTGATCGATTCTGCTAGCGCAGGGCATCACTTGTGAGTGTGCGGAAGGCGAGGTATTGGCCGGTATCGATGACAATGTCATAGAACGTATCATGGCAGCATCTCTGGCGAGGGTCTCGAGCAGTAGTAGAATAAGTGAACGGGTTATCAGCCATGGGAGGAGTTGGCTTCGTCAGGGAATGGTAGGTAGGGTGATTCGCTAAAGTCGTTGCAAGATGTCAACCGTCGAGTGCTTGTTCCTGTAGGACTGTATACAATTAGTTAGCGACCTATACTGCAAGGGCTCTCTGGGCATAAAACATCCTTCGCTTGGAGATGGTCTCGTAATCGCCGTGTCGAGGTATTATCACGGTTCTTTAAGGGTTTACTTGGTGAATGTGGCAAAGTCCTCCTAAATAGTACTCCCACAACTGATCATCTTGTCACCCATTCTCATCGTAAATTTGTATTTTCTAGTTGATATAGGCATTTATCTTATCAACGGGCTGAGCGGCATATGGGAGTGTTTATGCGGTAATGAAGGGCTGGAGGCAATGAAATATTAGAGCTCTCTGTTGCGTGTGACTGAAATTTGTACGCTAAATGGCTTAGCGGAGGAGATCGTCGGTGGTAGAAAAGATTAAACATCCAGCACTAATTGTGTAACACCGTCCAGCTGTATGGCCGCAAGGCAGCTCTGAGCCCACATGGAGATATCGCAACTAATGAGCCATATCTAGGTAGGAATCAAGCCGATCATTTATTTGGTGGTGGCTCAGGGCTTGGGCCCTACTATTGCACATTCCCACTTTAGTATTTCGCTTCTCCAAGTTTCAATGTCTATACTAGAATCTTTGGTAGATAGGTAGCTACAATAAACAAGATTTGTTTGTATTTTCTCACAATCCCCCAACCGCCGGTACCTGCAAGTATCCTAGCCAATGGGATCTCGACGACATTAATGACCTTCTTACGCGATCTCAATATCGATAGCGATGATGAAGACGATAATTAATCTTCCGCCCAAGCTGGAGCCAGCGACAGTAATAATGATGGGCATAACAGCCTCATTATCGATAGCACTGAATACGTACAGGCGAAAAACGTAGCACGGAAAAATAAGGGAACTGGTGGGAAGAAATTAAGAGTGTGGAAGCTTGGGATCGAGTTAAAGAGAGTTGAGGATGGGGCAAAATGCTGGCAATGCTTGATCTGCAAGCGCACGGAGTAGAAGTCAACCGTATATGGGGCAGAAGCGACAAGCGCTCCTTTCCGTCACCTCAAGAATGAACATGGAATAGTTGAAAAAGACAAGCATTTTGTCAGGCTAGAGCAAGAATAAAGATAAGATAAACGAGACGAACGTGCAAATCTCTTACCTCAAGCTGCGGCTTGGCTTGGCTTACCGGATCAAGCCAAGCTTTCGGCCAAGCCGGTTTGGCTTAACTTATTAGGAGCCCTCATTCGTAGAGAGAGTGCGAGTCGGTGTAAATGACAAGTAGAATGGGCTGTCGAATAGCCAATTGGTAAGTGATCCTATGGTTCATCGCTATGGCCAGGTTAGGCATTGTTAATGTGGGATTCCTCGTAGCCAACATCGTCGCCCTGTAGATATGGCTTGACAACTGTGGTCCTGAAGGTTGTAGGACCATTTGGCATATCCACGTTACAGGATTCTCCCTCAATCCCCAACAGTTTGTATGGTCCAACCCACCGATCATTCTCTCGCCACATTAAAACATCTGGATTCAGAGGCATTGAGTGTAATTTATCGGCGCGCGGCCCATTCCTCCATCACGACGCATCCTTTACCCGGCGTGCGACTCTCCTCCTCCGAACTCCCTTCAAACTCCCTTCATAGCCAGCTTAATTGTTAATGCTCTTTGCGCTATTGTTGGCGCCGGGTGATTGAGCTCTGAGATGCGTGAATATGTCCCAAATACCAACAACGTCGGTATGACCCTGCTGTAGCATCATGTCTTTAGTAGCGCCTTCGGTTGCGCCTTTTAGTTCATCGGCAATAATCTGATATGTTGGACGCAGTGATTGTTGCTCTGGCCGTACTTGTGATGGGTGTAGGTTCGTTTCCTGTAACTGGGGCTGTTCTCGTGGCAAAGCCCAACCTAAGAGTCAACGTGATCCCAACCTGGGGCCAATATCATTTGTAGAGCTGCACCGAAGGATTTCCTCTTTTTCCTTTTCTCTCTTTCTCTTCCTTGTACTAGAAATTGGAATTCCATTTTCTTTCGCCTCTCTCACAAGGTCTGGCCGTGGGTTATTCGTGGCTGATCAATGGACTGATTGACCGATTCTGGGTCGGGGATTTGTATGAATCGAGCTCAATCCTTCAGTTGAATTGACTCGTTCACTTATCTCCTCCTTGGTCCGTTGATGTTGCTCCTCTTCCGCTAGCACCTTACAAAGTTCGTGCGCAATAGAGGATCGTGCTTGTTTGTGGACAAACACAGTGTAAAGCAGGGTTACGGGATAGCGTTACTGAGGAAGGGGAATCACTATGTCGTGATAGAATCAGAGTTGATCGCTGGACTTCCCACAGTGTTGGGGCCCAGCTTTACTATTTACATACATGACTTATAACGGGTTAACTGTTTACCCATCTCCGCACAGTGATAGTTGCTCATAGCTAGATGCCGTTACACACGGAGGTGGTTCCTCAGATCTCGCACGTAGTCCTTTGCCGTGGTATGAAAGGTGCTTTTTTCGAAGCCGTCGAAGTCCTCCAGGAAGACTTCCCATAGGTCGTAGTCCCTATACTGCTTTCGTTTATAAACAGCTAATCGCCATGCGATGAAACCGTTGACGATTCCTTCCGTCAGCCCCCCCGAGAGATCGATTTGTTTGCTGTAGTTAGTGATCTCCAGTTCGTCAGTCATCTTGGTGTAATGCGTGATAGACACGAGGAATAAACGATGGCGATATTCAGCGGGCTGGGATGACGCTATAGTCTATTCTTCTTCGAGAACTGAAGCTTAAAGTGATATTCTAAGAAGCAGAGATGATACTAGAGCCTCGATCTCGTTGACGAACAGGTCTCCTACCAGAAGCGTAACACACACTTGAGCTGTCCCTTCTTATCTTACAACATTCTCTGATCTGTGCGGCACACACTGATCGGTGTTGGTAAGACACGGTGGTAAGGTAAGTAGCTTGGTCTTCTTATTTATTCCATTTCTTGTCTTTCTTCTCTCCTAAAAGGGGAAGGGAAGACTCGAAGCTGTGAGGATACGGAACCGGGTAAACCTAATCTCCGGCCCCAAAGGCCATAGCCTCGGATATTACTAATAAAACCCTTATTCATGTTTTTCAGGAGCTTGAGATTTGTTTAGAGTTTCTTAGACCTTCAAGTTATAGGTATATAGCACTCCTTAGTTCACTATATCCTAGCCTGCCTTCCAGACTTATTAGACTCTTGTTAGGCACGGGCAGACTCTCAGGCCCCGGCTCTATCGAATACTTTAGTTCAAGCTGACTTTTATAGATAATATGCCTACGGACTCAAATATAGCACACTAGGCTCCCTTTTACACCTCAATGAGACAAGTCAACGGTGTAAGGAGAACAGCCACCGGAATTGTGCTTGACTCTGCCAGCATATATTTCTTGTTCTAGTTTTCCTGCATATATGGTGGGTAACCCCCTTGCCACAAGACTCTTTCTACGGCTACTAGTACATGTATTCTTAGCCTTAAGCATGTGAAGAGCCAGACCTAGACTGAATGCAAAGGGATGGATTGCCCCAGTAGGGCGCTAATACACTAGAATACTAAGTACAGGAGATAGAAAGGAAAGAGAAACGGCTTCACCTCATGGTGGTGAAGATCTAAACAACACAGAAGAAAGTCTAACCGGAGGCAGGAGGCGGTATCAGGTGGCAGAATTGGAGGTGGTCACAAAGCAGACTAGAGGTCAAGATGAGCACGGAAAGGTTTTCTCTCTACTAGTTCATATATTCAAAGCTGTCATGCTTCAAGGCTTTCAGTTCCAGGGGATTGCATCTTCTCCAAAGAATTGAGCCAAGGGACATTGCTTTCTGTCCTCACAACAGCTTACTGTTTGGATGGTAATCGAGGGTCATAACGATTAGAAGGTCAGGCGCTGTCATAAACAATAATGTACATGAATAGATGAAATATAGTCGTATATTGTTATGATTATATGAGCTCCAGAATATAGAAGTCTTGAGTTAAAAATGTCTCCTGTGATGACTAAATACCCAACCCTTTAGGAGAAGCGAGCCTGAACATCGCTTTTCCTGGACCATACAATAAGAATACTCTTAGTGCTGGGGTTCTAACTGAAGTCTTACCATCCCAACGTATCGTGTCTGAGTCTCCTTCCTTCAATTTATCTTTCTTACCGTTCCTTGAAGCCCAGTCAGACGTTCTGTTCGGTCCTCCAGATCTTCCAGGTCCAAATGCAGTAGTCCTATGAAGTAGCTGCCATAGCCAAGGGCTGGAATGTCGGGAAGTTACAGCTTCGCCATTAACTTCATCTTAAGAGACCTTATTAATAAATACCTGGATTCAAGGGCTCTAAGTGATTCAGAAAGCATACAATTTTATAAAGAAGGAATCACCGGTCGTAAATTTAGCGTCTGGTCTCATAAAAGTGGATGAAAATAGAGTTAGCATAGCTTCCCATTGACGCTCATTCAAATAGGTGCTTTCAATCGTTGGCTTAGCGTGTTCCAACTTATGAGAGAGTAGGTAGTTAACACTAGTGGGTTAGAGTTGGGAGTTAGGTAGTCAAATACCAGACTGTATTACTGTAGTTTAAGTGTACCGTATAGTTTTCTCAATCTCAATATCTCCAATACTTTCTCAATAATTCAATACTCAATATTTAGTACAGAATTCTTCAATATTGATCTTCTTCGATAGTATAGAGGCATGTTGAGTATTGAGCACTGAATACACCATTATTGAAAGGAAACCAAGCATGGAGGAATTCTCTATACGATGCGCAAAGAGTTGATGTTCTGGCAAGGCATCATATCACCAATCAGCCTTTCCGTGTTGTCTCCCTCAGCTCGGATCTCGCTAACTATTTCCGGTTCAATGTATGGCAAATCTGGCAAATCTGGACTCTCAACTTGCCTAATCAAGGTAGGTTGTAAAGGTCGATTTTACTATCTTCATCCCCTTTGTAACGAACAGGGTACTAGACAGCGTGACTAAGGTGGAGGATCACCATACGTGATGCATTTATAGAACAAAGGTGATAGATAGACACACACAAATGACAGAATTAATCGCTGGTCCTTCCATAAGGGTCGCCAGACTATATACAGGATTTAGGGGTCGGAGTATGTTTATCCGGGAACTACATGCAACCAGAACTAATCTGGAAGGATAATCCCATGGTAGTGACGCCTTTACTGGCGGATTTGACAGACAGAATGATGTTAAAACGGTGACCCGAGAGTCCTTACGCCAGGTATGTGGGTTCTCATAATTAGCTCAGCTGTGCATCGTTATCGTTCATCCCATAAGTTTTGTGATGTAAGAAGTAGTAGTTGACATTTTTTACCCGTTCATTTGCAGCGCAAATTCCTTCAAACCAACCTTCCAAGTTGGGCTCCAATTTAACGCCTTCTTGTGGCCTCCAATCGCTGTACTTGACCGGTATTGTCTGAGAAGTAGGATGGGTTTTAGTAAGCCGCCTGACACCTATTGAGAAGTTATTGCACACTGGCCTGTGAGGAAAAGGCTTGTTACAGTCTAAGCTGCTCAATACTAAGGATCAAAGCATTCAAGCATAACGTATGTCGCTGTGAAGAAAGGTAGAATAGCGGGAGGTACTGTACAAGCGTGTGTAAAGACATTGCTTCCCGACATGTGGACAGAACTTGGTGCTCCTCCCATTTAGATCCCAGTCTCTTGATCTCTGAGTACCACAAGTGAAGGGTCCAAGTCTTAACTGGTCTCCGAAGCATATGTTGTTAAGCCGGGCTTATTCAGCCTCACCCGTCAATATATTAGTGAGTGCCGGATTTTACCCTTCGAACTACACCTAGGAGTCTCGTCTTTATCTTGTTTGTAAGATAACTCCGTCCGTAGGATTTCATCTTTCTCCTTTATGTTCGCAATCTCGTATTTGTAATGTACGAAGCTATATACTGGACTAGGCCGCAATGTTGAGTATATATACTCAACATTTCTATGACTTTTTGGTCGAGTAGTATAGCCCTTATAAAGGCCTAGTGGGTGTGCATTACAATATCTGCGTTGCTTTAATCCACAGGGATACTAGTGACGACGCACTTACACAGTGAAACAAATATTGGGTGGCATCCCACCTGTTACAGTACTATCTTTGATATGGAGTCATGTGATCTAGTAGCCGTGTATATATCATAGTTCTCTCACCATTGCTTGTATATAGTTTCCTCCTTACAGCACAACATAGTTCTATGTCGCCATCCTGCACTCACCCCGTGATAGTTTGTGGCGTCTTAATCAACTGCGCCGCTATCAATTAATTATCCTTGAATCCCAGAAGACCTGCCCGCGTTTCTCCGAGAAGTTACCCCGAAGACACCCGTTTGAAAAATTTTATGAACCTAGCGGGAGCAGTGCGCCCGGGACTATCTGGCGACTGCTCTCACCTTATTACAACACAACAATTCAAGCAGATAAAGAGCTTGACAACCAGGTGGGGGTTTTTTGCAACACAATCGAGTCGGCATAGAGTACTTTAACTGACAAGAATAAGCTGGAGGTCAGCGAGTTATGTAACGAACAGGGTACTGGACAGCGTGACTAAGGTGGGGGATCACCATAAAGGATGTATTTATAGAACAAAGGGTGATAGATAGATAACAGAGATGACAGAATTGATCGCTAGTCCTTCCATAAGGGTCAGGATCCAGCCAGACTATATACAGGATTTAGGTTTATCCGTGAACTAGAACCAATCTGGAAGAACAGTCCATCTGCGCGTACCCCTTTGTTGGAATAAAGGATTTATGCATTCGGGGGATATCGGAAAGTTGACGGCGTATGTTATCAAAGAGCCGAATGATTCCTTAGCATAGATTTATATATTCGGGGATATTGGAAAGTTGGTGGCGTATGCCACTAAAGAGCCGATATGACTCCTAAGCAAAGCCCGCTTAGCGGGTGTGTTTGTATGGAGGCTGATTCTTAGTATCACGGAGGGGTAATGCAGCCGAGCTGGCTTGTAGCTGATTTGAGTTGATGGAATACGGCGGGTATAAGACATTGAGGATCGGGAGTTGAGGACACCTTTTTTATCACCCAAGCAACATAGCAATATAGCGATAACCAAGACATGTATAACATACATGCACAAGTTAGCACATAGAAATCTCCTCCTGTAGCAATCAGTTGAAAGCCCCAAATATTCCTCTACTGCTAGCCCATAGTCCTCTGCTGCTAGCTCATAATCTAACACCCTAGGGATCGTTACAAGTTAGAAGACACAGTACAGTGGCTGAACTTCGGTCACAACTCGCCCAGCTACAAGCAGATAAGGACAAGCTGACGGGTCGGATATATTATATGTGCACTCAACCCCAAGGGGAACGCCAGAAGTCAGCGGCTCGACGCATTACAAAAGACCCTGACCTATTTGATGGAGCGGAGAAAGACGTATCTAAACGTCAAAATCAATTCGTTACCTGGTGATCCTAGGTTACCCGATGCCTACAAGTAGATAAAGATATATTTATTACGGAATTCCTGAGGATACAGCATGTTGTAAGTATACTTACGGGCCCGGCATACGAAGTGAATCGTGAAGGGTTTGATACCATTACAGAAAACCCCGACAACCAAGAGCAGTGGCATTGGAAGACGGTAGAACAGGTTTTCCACGATTTAAATGCCCAATATGAGACAGTAGACCTGGCCCAGCAGGCCAAACTGTCTTTCGATGACCTCTACATGACGAACAAGCCATATCCAACCTTAGCTGAGTTTAACATTCTAGCTACCAAGGCAGGCAAGACTGATGCACGAAAAGTGGAAGGTCTACGTGTTAAAGTTTCACAAGAGCTTTCTAATGAGGTTACGCATCACGTCGACCGCCTAGGCAACTTAGACTTCAAGCAATGGGTGGAACTATATCAGAAGATTTGCAACCTAGAGGAGCAGAAGCACGTTAATAAACTTCGCAACGCTCGCCTAGAGGGCCGCTACCGCCAGAATGGACCGTCATCCCGATCTCAACAGCGCCCGCGTATCGAGGCCGCACGTGTAGAGCCTGTAGATGAGGGAGATCCAATGGTTCTCGATGCTACACGCCGAGGCCTAAGACCGAATCGACAGGAGTGCCAGGAACGCAGCCTCTGCTTCTACTGCCGAAAGCCGGGCCACGTTGTTTTCCAGTGCACAGAGAAAAAGCAAGCCGACGCGAAATGGGGAGGCCTCCCAGGGAATAGTTACGCCAACCTACAAGCTGTCGTCCTATTTAACCGCCTCCGAAGCCTCGAGACTGGCTTTATCGAAGGAGAGGGAGCTAGTACTAGCTCGTGGTCGCCTTCGAGACACAGAACACCGGACATCTCCACGCCGGCTACGGAATCACAACAGGGAAAAGAGTAGCCCCTGCTCTTAGTCACGAGCAGAGGTGGCAAAGGAAGCAACAAAGAATACCGGAATGGGTTCGACCTACCACCCACCTACAGTTGAGGAAGTGCCAGACGAGAGAGAGCTACTGTCGCCAAGAAACCAACAGAACTCGAAGAATGACGATGCACCCGAGTTGCAAATCGAAATGGGCTTAACTCCAGGCATAGACCATTATAGGACACGTGCATGCAGTGGCAACACTGCCCTCGAGCACCGCGCTAGAATGATCCCTAACTAGCCAAAAGTACGACTTGTCCAGGCTGATAGAGTAGCTGGCCGACGCCGTAAGAGAATGGCCTTACCGAAGCCCGCGCTCCCACTGCTAAGTGTACCGCTTCCGCTGACCCCTTCTACGGACCAGTTACTTTTAGAGCGCCCAGATATGTCAGACATCAAGATTCTCAATACAGTCGGCTTCGTTCAGTATTGCAAAGCTTCAGGAGTCAAAGCAATGAGAATTACCTGGGACGAGCTCGACAGGGTCGGGGATAGTATGTCAAATCCCGGACCTATCAGAGGGTCGCTTCAAGCGAATACTTCGAGGTGAGGGAACTGGTTTGAAGATAGGCAGATGTTTCGAGGGGACTTAGAGGATTTTGTCGATGAGTGCTACGCACCTTCCCGCCTACGAAAAATCATGGATGCGGATATAGACAAGTTTATGAAAGGGAAGCCAGACCTAACTGTGAGTGATTTGCTAAGGGAGTTACCGAGCTGGCTCCACGACCTTTATGAAGCCTTTTTCCCTAGAATAGCCGATTAATTGCCTCCCCGGTGCGCGTGGGACCATAAAATCGAGTTAATACCAAGGACAGAGCTCCCGTATTACAAGAACCGACCGATGTTCCCACAAGAACTTAGAGTCGTGAGAAAGTGGCTGGATGATAACCTAACAAAGGGGTTCATTCGCGAATCAAGGGCAAGATGCGCTGCCCCCCTTCTCCTTGCAGCGAAACCTGGAGGCGGCGTACGGATCTGCCAAGACTACCAGGGCTTCAATAACGTTACGGTTAAGAATAGATATCCGCTCCCACTAGTACGGGAGACGCTTGACGCACTTTGTAATACGAAGATATATACAAAGCTCGATATTATCGCCGCCTTCAAAAAACTGTGGATCGCGGAGGGACATGAGTGAAAAACCGCGTTTATCACACGGTTCGGCCTGTTCGAGTCCTTGGTTATGCCATTTGGCCTGTGCAATGCCCCAGCGTCGTTCCAGAACTATATCAACCACACGTTGTTCAACTTACTTGGTAAAACATGCACAGCGTACTTGGATGATGTATTGATATATTCAGCCAATAAGAAGGAACAAAGGGCTTACGTCTGCGAAGTTGTACAGCGACTGGTCGATGCGGGCTTGCAGATCGATATTAAGAAGCGCGAGTCCGGGACGACCAAGACTAAATACCTAGGCTTGATAGTCACGCCAGACGGAATCCAGGTAGATCCCGAAAAGATATATACGATCTTGAAGTGGAAACCGTCAGCTGGGCTACGGGACCCTCAGAAACTCCTCAGCTTCGAAAACTTTTACAGGCGCTTTATCCAGGACTTTTCTAAAATCACCAGCCCGCTAAGCGACCTACAGAAGAAGGGAATAACCTGGAAATGGGAGGAACAGCACCAGAAGGCTTTCGAGGAACTTAAATTAGCATTCACAGCCGCCCCGGTCCTTGCCTTCTACGACTACAATAGAAAAACGGTATTAGAAACAGACGCGTCTGACTGGGCATCAGGCGGAGTGCTTTCGCAGTACGACGACAAAGGCTACCTCCGGCCCGTAGCATACTTTTCCTCCAAGCATACAGCTCAAGAGTGTAATTACGAAATCTACGATAAAGAGCTACTAGCAATTATCAAGGCATTGGAGGAATGGCGCCTGGAGCTCCAAGGGACACAAGAGATGTTTGAGGTCATTACAGACCATCAGAATTTAGAGTATTTTACTGCTACAAAGGCCCTCAACCAGCGCCAAGTCCGATGGTCGGAGTTCTTGTCTCAGTTCAATTTCAGGATTGTATACAGGCCTGGTATTAAAGCTGCTAGGCCCGACGCCTTGATTAGGAAAGCGGAGGATATGCCTGAAAAAGAAAACCCCGGAGATGACCGCGTCAAGAACAGAGAGCGCGTTCAGCTACCGCAGTTTAGATTCGACCCTGAGACGCTCGCTGACCTCATAAAGGAGATGAATGAAGACCAGGACGTGGATATCAGGCGGCGCCGATTGAGCTCACAATCCCAGCTACAGACAAGCCTATCGATGACCTGATTGATGAAGCATACGGGAGATCTAAGCATGCTGCCCTAATGACCCAGGCCGTAGGTGGCCCTCGCTGCCGGCGCTGGCCAAGCGCGTTAAGAAGAGAGCTACGTGTCGCTATGACAGATTGCAAGATAGTAGGTAATAGGATCTACTATCGGGATAAACTCTTTATACCCCCAGATGACGAGCTACGTACCCAAGTAAAATATAGGACACACTCAACGGGACTGGCCGGACATCCATGCCGAGTTAAAACTATTGATCTCGTAAGCTGCTCATATTGGTGGCCCCGCTTTTCTAGAGCCGTGGAGGAATATGTAAGAGCATGCGAACTATGTGTCCGAACCAAAGCCTCGAGATTAGCACCGCAAGGATTCTTGAGGCCGCTTCCCGTCCCTTTTAGAGCCTGGCCCGACATCTCGGGAGATTACATTACTCCCCTGCCTGAATGTGAGCATGACGGGAAGAAATATAAGCATATCGTCTCCGTCGTGTGCCGACTTACAAAGATGCATCACTTCATCCCAGTTATAGGCCGATCTGCTGAGGAACTTGCAGCCGTGTTTATCAGCCGGATTTACTCGCTACATGGAACACCCGACAATATTATTTCAGACCGAGGCACACAGTTTGTGTCGGAATTCTGGCGACATCTCTCTGACCGACTAGGCATACGGCTTAGGCATTCGTTTGCTTTCCACCCCTAGACCGACGGGCAGACAGAGTGCGTTAATGTAGGCGTAGAGCAATGCCTACGAGCTTTCATGAATTTCCACCAAGATAATTGGGTAGATTGGTTGCCACTTGCAGAGTTCACCGCAAATAATGCCATTTCGGAAACTACTAGAGTCTCGCCATTCTTTGCGAACTATGGATCCCACCCAAAGCTTGGCTCCGAACCTTCAGCGCCATGCCCGCCAAACCTCTCACAATCCCAGAAAAGACAATTTTTCAAGGCAAATGCTGTGGCGGACAGGTTCGACCGTATTATTATCCGGCTAAAGGCATTGGTAGAGCAAGCCATAGCTCGATATGAAGATAAGGCAAACGAGGATCGAGAGGATGCACCAATATACTTGGAAGGAGAAGAGGTCTACGTGGATACAAGGAACTTGAAGACTAACCAGCCATGAAAAAAGGCGATGACAAGTGGGCAGGCCCGCATAAGATCGTGAAGGTGTACTTACGTTCCTGCCTACTAGAGCTCCCAGAAGGAGTGAAAGTTTTCCCTGTTTTCCACAACTCTCTCTTGCGTCCCCGGCCAAGTGCTCGAGGCCTTCCAGGGCAAGATATGATCAATAACGCAGAATCCAAGAATATTTGGGGTAGAGTGTTGAAAAGGGAAGATGGAACGGAAGAGGTAGTCGAGAAGTGGGAGTTCGAAAAGTTACTGGACTGTCACAATGAAGATGGACTGCATTACCTTGTCAAGTGAAGATACCATGCACCGACGTGGCAGCCCGCAGAGGACCTTAAAGGTCAGAATAAGGTTGTCTTGGAGTTTCACAGGGCCTACCCGAACAATCCAGGACCCCCAACCTGGGTGAGACAAAGTCGGCCCAGGAGAAGGAGATAGTTGAAGCAGGCCCCTGGCACGTAATTTGCACTGCGATTCGGACATGCCATTCAGGGACGAATGGCGGTTTCGGCGGGGGTACTGCTACAGTACTATCTTTGATATGTAGTCATGTGATCTAGTAGCTGTGTACATAGTTCTCTCACCATTGCTTGTATATAGTTTCCTCTTTACGGCACAACATGATTCTATGTCACCATCACCTCACGCATAGGAGCCTTGTTGCACAGGGGGTCTTGTCGGACAGCTCTGCCTGTCATCCACCATTAGGACAGTCTTACTAGTAAGACAGAATGAGACAGAACTTCATGCCTACTCCTAGCAACATAGAAGCATGAGAGGTTGGGGGCGATAACGCTTTAAGGCTAGCGCCAAGTTGACGGTGCTCCTAAGAGAGATGACTTTGAAGCAAGTGAAACAAGTGCTTTCGGTAGCGCTAGCACCAACGTCCAACTAGCGGTATCTAACAAAGAAGATAACATCGAATAGGGAATTCACTGAGTTTCATGTCCTCATAACAGGTACATGGATATGCGTATGCATATATCGAGTATTGCCATCGGTTGTCAAAGTGGTTCGCTAGCTCGGGAAAGAAGTTCGATTTGTCTGCAAGCAACTACTCTATCGGAAGAGCGATGTTGTCCATAGGCTCAGCTCGTCCGCAGAGAAATCCCTTCGAAATAATGGCCGATGCTGGTTGCCTCGAGTATAGCACGTTGAGATAGAAGGTAGCTTAGAACTTTAGGATCTGGCTTGTCCTCTTGCGCAGGGTAATAAGCCTAGTAAAGTTCTAGAACTCCGTAAAGTCGATGGTGTGGTTCAGAGTATGAAGCTTCTGGAAGCTCAACGACGCGCGAATCTTAATCCAGTGTACCTAGGCCTTCTCGTCTTATAAGAGACAACTTCCTAATACCCATGGTGTACGCTCGGTAGATAGCAAATAGGCGTCTCAACGTCGATAAGATATCTTTTCAACATCTTTCACAATGACCGTAAATATATCGACGTCCGAAGCTATCTTGTCGTCGCACTGGCCTGCCGTAAACTCAAAATTGTATGTACCTCGACGGCTCCTGCGAGGACCCTCTCCGAAAATGTCCAGGGATCTGCTTGGCTAAAGCGAAACCTCTTTGTCGTGCTGGCAAGATCCTCGACTGAGAAACGGAAAAATAGCCTGAGTCTTATATGTCTCTACTTCCGGATGCATCAACGGTCTCGTGACCCTTACGGGATTGCTCTGCAAGGATGCTTGCGCCGTCAACCCCGCCGCTTTCTTCGAGCGGTAAGCCTGGATATGTTGAGCACTGCACTGGCAGACTCCAAATCGCTGCGGACTGCATGGAGAGGGGACAGGCCGGGAAAGAGCCTTGCAATTCCATGACAGGAAATATAAAGCCAAGATCGATCAGAAATATAATAAGATTCTGGGCTCTGGTTAAATGCGAGCCGGGATCATAACTGCCACAAAGAATAATGCACATGAATAGTATAGTTGTATATTGTTAAGATCATTATAGGTCTCCTGAGATGACTAATACCCAGCCCACACTTTATTAAGTACATACTTCTATCTGTTGCACAGTAAATGTGATGATTGATTATCTTCCACAGAATCTAGTACTCTAAGGTATTATACATAGTGATGCCATGAGTAGCGAGATCACATGATTTACACCAGCCAACATCTGCCATCCAACACCAGCCATACCATACCGTTCGACACTATTCGATCGGCAAACGCCCCACCTTACCGGTAAATAGCCTCGGAATTGAATTATTGTTCGAACTTTTGATATAAATATAGAGCTAGCTACTGGGCTACTTGGTAATGACCATCTTGAACTTATTACTACTCATTAGACTAGTAAGTTTTTGATTATTTAACAGGTTCAATGGTTAGATCATATCCTATTGGCTACATTCTTTCCAAATCGGGTATGCAGATGATGTCGCCACATTCGGTCATCATCAGAGCCAATGGCCGCCAGCCACCAAACGTTACTAAGACTTACTATAATATATTAATAATGACGTGTCTTTCACCTTCATCACCAAATTCCTTTTCCGTGTAATGGGCATCCCAGAGTGTGGCTTACGCCCACTTGCGCCATGAACTAAAGGTCGCACAAATGCTACCGCCCCGGGACAGAGTATCCCCGATTAGGTCGATGGCTGTGGCGATGCACTAGTCCTGTTCAACTTCAACCTGTGCGTCATCCCCAGTTTTTTCCATGCCTTAGAATATCACCCCCATTGTTGGCAGGGCTTCCATTTGCTCTCATTGTTATAAGCTTTTGTCTTCCATTTATCGACAATGACTATACATGTAAGGGGTAACATGATATTGTTACATGCATCAATTCATACAGCAGAAGATACATAATATAGGACTAGTATTTATCAACACAATCCTAACACGATGTTTGTAGCTGCTGTGGTGATTTCTATACTTCTAGTGATGTTGAAAGAATAGGTGATGAAGATAACAGCCTCCATCATGAACTCGGAATTAAAAAGGATGGGTTTGGACCGCATGTGAGCGTTAAGATAATTTCTAGCTATTTTATATATTATTATTAAATCTATTTTATGCCCAATTCGGATCCCTTTTGGGCCCATGCAGGCAGCGCACTCTCTAGTTAGGACAAAACCCACGTCTCGCGCGGGAAAACCTAGGTCTCCTTTGACTGTTTTGTATATTAGGGTTGTTATCAAGATACCATGCGGGCAAAGCCTCCTATGTTTTCTTCTCCTAATTCCGTCAATGTTCTTCTGTGTCGTGAATTTCCTCCCAGGCTAAAGGACCTTACTTTAATCGAGGAATGTGTTATTGCTAGACACCATCCCATCGGCGGGGGGTGTGTAAGCCCGTCCTCATAATATTTATTATGCCTTATAAGGGCCTGTAATTGTCATTCCTCAACCCACATTTCGACAATATATTAACATTTCTGTAACTCCAGATTCGCTTTACATCGAACATTTATGTATTCACTGTGTAACGTCGCACGACTACGAAAAAGGTCCTTGGGATAATGTCTCTTATCGTAGCTGCAAAACGTCGTGATTGGCAGAGCTTCGATAGCACATTAAGAAGTCTCGACCGGAGGCGTACTATAGTAGTAGAAACCGCAATCACCACATTTTCTAATCATCAAAATATTGCCGACTCCCTCTTGTCAGCACTTTTTCCCATTGCAGAAAAATTAATAATTCAGCGGTAATAGCACAAACACAGTGAAAAAATCGGGCTACTACGACTAGGTTTGAAGTAGCGGGAACTTTTCGAATGGCTGCGGCATTCAATCAGTAGCGATTTGGATCCCTAGCAGATGCAATGCTATTATACATTTTGCAAGTCAGAGTGGTTTACCGTCAGCTAAACATCTAGCGTGGCGTTGTAGATCAGTATTCCCCCAATTGCGCTCGCATCAAAAGTATAAAGTCTCGATATAAGTCTTAACACAACTTTATATTACATTTGAAGTTGGGGGGCTGTAGCAAGAGCAAAGCAGACCAACAATGGGTGATTGGAAAGCAGCAAAGGGTATTATGAGATATCTTAAAGGCCACCGTCAGTGCGTCACTACGGAGTTATATTAGGGCGGTGTTATAATAGAGGGCTGGTATGTCGATGCTTAGATATTTTCTATATCACATATCTCGGAAACATAATGTGATGGCACTCATTCCGCTATAGGGCTTCCTGAGAAGATTTTGCCGAAAGCTCCAAAGTGATATCTGAGAAGCACTCGCTCCCAGGAAGCCTCCAATTTTGCTATATTAGACCCAAAAGAATATTCCTGGATTTCGCAGGTCATAATAAGGCAACTAAAATGTATAGAAAGCCCTACATCGATAGAGCACTGTGTGGTGTGTTATTTGTGCGTGGTCCTAGACGCTATAGTATGTGCGCCTAGAGCTGTTCGAAGAAGTTGCCCCAAACGTTAGAATTTTAGCCGGAGCGATTTGTTGGATTTTTGGTGCGACGCTTATCACACACATAGCTTCAACAATTCACAATGGTAGGTACTAATCTTGAAACAGCATCAAGATGCCCCAGTCTTCCTAACAAATACATCTAAAGAAACTCAATTAATGAATACTATGTGACTAGGCGAGGGTATAGACGCACTATTGATCAATATAAGCGAAACGGAATAGAGACTTGAGGCATACATAGCTCTTCAAGGGCTGCAGGAGTCGGCTGGGCCATCTGCCAAGGCCTAGACTCCCTGTCATCGCCTGTGGCAGGCTCCCGCTGCCGCAGGCGGAAGTGTTTGACGCTGAGGTAGCCGCCGCGCTGAGGGAGCTATAAGAGGTGAGGGCAGGTTTCTTCCAGTCTCTGTTTTTGCGGAAGCTGCTGCCCGCTGGCCTCAACGGTTTAAGTGGCTTAAAATGTTAGCCTTCCGGGAAGGTCCGGAAACGAAGCCACGGGCCATGAATCCCGAGCTGTGGTATCTGAAGAAGCTAACCAGGCGCCTCAAGGAGGCACAACGACCCTCGTGTGGACCAAACGCTGAGTTAAAGAAAGCTTGTCCACGGCATTCCAGGCCTCCTGGCAAGGCCACACCCCTCAACGATACAAAGAGCTTGGGATCGGTGTCTCAAGCAAGCCCCTTGAGCTCGGGCTAGGATATTTTGCATTGGGAAAGCTGTGCCTTCCGGCTGGGGCACAGAGACTTCACAGCATAGCACACATGAAGATGCGGAAATCACATGCCAATTAATGCGGTAGTGAAAACGTGCGTGGTATCTAGTCGCGCCTCAGGTTAGGGTGCGCGGGCATTGGACTCTGTCTTCTATGTCGGAACGATCCTCAATTTTAATTTTTTTCTTTTGGGCCTTTTTGGTAACTTCTAAGCCCTTCCATAGCGAGCGTCGCTGGTAGGGTATGCGGCTTCACGTGATTACTATATGTTAATTAGGCAGTTCCGCTCTGCGTAGGTCAGACGTTAAACAGCCACGTACGCACAGCACGAATGCGAATAAAATGAATCCTTCGTTTGTGGTCTTCTCATATCTGGGCAAATGAAATATCCACAATGTTGGCGAGTGTTGCTGGTCCAGATGTTGGCCTGACGAGTCTACGGAGTACGGAACCTTGTTACCTATCATGGTGTCGTGGAATAATGATTCCCCGCTGGGGTACCGAGTCCGTGGTATCATCTAACTTTAATAGAGTTGTGCTAACTGAACTCTAAAATAATATTGGAAACTTTCAGCTATATAATACCAGTTAGTATTACATACTAGATATGTAAATACACTGTCTCGGTGTGATTATTGTCGGTGCTGATTGGATTATTCTGTTAGTCTCTAGCAACTTCGACATGGAGGGTGCTTGAAACGGTGGCCACATCCAGCTCTAGTAGCTATCCAATCCAGAGGTATTATTGCGTCTATTTTTCAAGTTTGCCTCATTTCCCATCACCACATCATCAGATCCTTCATCGAACGAGAGTGATGCCTGATGTCTAGAAGTTTGTACATGCTTCAAGAATACGAATGAGATATCAGTACATATGGCCATAAGCTGAAAAGATGGCGGTAAAAGTCTCGTTTCTCCTCCCTCACGCTACACGCGAATCTCGTACCATTCTGCATTACTCAGGAATTTCGCCCCAAAAAGGAATTTGAAGACTCCAGGATTGTACATGAGAGTAAGCTCTCTTAGCTCTTGGATGACCGAGCCTTGACACGGGCTGTGCAGTGCAATTGATTTCCCGCTTGCTCATAATCCCCTGCTATGGAGTGCGTCTCATCTTATCGTGGAATTACGGATTCCTTCGCTTGCCTGGTTAGCTAATCAATGCTCAATACCGTGTTTTCCACGATCGTGACCATGAGTAATGGGAATACAGATTAAGCGATGGGGGGTTGGGTACGCTGTAGTCGCGAGACATCGAAATCTACCACTTTGCAGCTCATACTTCTTCTACCGTTGGAATAGCCTTTTTTGGTACAGCAGGAGCGGTAGTTCGTCTTTATCTGATCATGAATGAGAGCCAGGAAAGGAAATAACGTACGATACCCAGCCTAATTCAACCAACAAGACGTTCAATGGTGTCAATGTCGCACCCCCGGGAAGGACTCATGCTAGGCCGTTTTTAGGGTACTAGGCCTGACAGCTGAATGGTGTTAGTGCACAACAGATCTGCCATGCAGGGAAATAGATTGCCTTGACAAATTATTACCTCACTTACCTCCCACGGGGTTCTGTGCGTTGGTTTTCCTACATGGAAACTGTTTTCGTCTGTGTTCTCCTTCGATCTCTTGAGCAGGTCGATGGCCGTTTTGTCCGCCTTCAAGCCTTATTAATGAGATAGAAACCGAGATAGATCATGATGATCTCTTAAAACAAGGATTCCTGCGTCTATGTCAGTAACTTCATGCCACTCTTACTGAGATTTATCGTGTCACCGACGCTCTTTCTAGACCAGCTTGAAGTTTATTTGGATGAGCTGACTTCAGACCTTTGTAAATATTTCGATTTAATATTGAAGAGATGGGGGAGCTGCCGATCAGAAGAAATACTGCCTGCTATTACAAATCGTCTCAGTGTACTTCGTCAATGAATCTTTCGTGTAACGGGTGGTAGAAAGGCCACAGAGCGACCCGACCAGATGAATACAAGCCTTGGGCTTTTTTCTCCGAGGATCATACCTCTATAGCGCTAAATTATACCGTTAGGAAGGTACTGTCTTCTGTCACTACACTCCCATAGCCATTTCTGTACCCGTATAGCGGTCAGAGCCTTTCCTCTGCACTTCAAGTTCACGGGCTCTGCCCAAGGATACGTCGAAGAAGATCTCAATTCTCAACGATACGATCTAGGAGAATGAAGGGTGGGTATCTGGGGAGCCCCATAAAACTACATGGGGCTTTTCAGCGCAGTATGATGCTGAAGAGAGCAATATAATGGGCTTGTGATTCTAGATATGGCCTGACAAAACTTCGTAAATGCCAACCAAAGGTAGTTTGAGACCACTATGTAAAATGTTGTCTTACTTATTGCCGTAACTTGTGTTGAAGTACGGTTTCTGCTGAAAACCCGCAAGAAAGTCCATTCAACCTAGTAATATCTAGGAAAGTGATTAAAGCAATCCCTGCAGCAGTAATTGTAAGCTGAAGAGTGCGTGAGAAATCGATAATCTATAATTGTAAGCTCCCGAGTCATCTGAATACGAAAGGTCACAGCAGTAATTGCAACCGTAATCACTGAAATGGTAGAAAACACTAGCTTACGGCTTCTCATTATCGTATTATCTAAGGAATATATATTTCATTATAATAATCCCCTGGATTTGGACTCTTGTTGGGCCGGGCCGAGGCACTAGCAACTTATAATTAGTAGCTGATTACGTAACCAAACTTTATAGTATCCCATACTATACTAGTCTCTTCAGCATACAACAATTGGAGATGAATCTGCGCAAGAAGGCGTTCCCACGGACCGTATTATTGGGATGCCTTCAAACCCGGTTGGGCCTTTGCGTACCTGGAGAGGTGATTGTTGAAGACGTCACTCCAAGGATACGTATATCAATAGGTTTCAAGCCAATGAGGTGGTGATAATGATTGGTGCTCGTATTGGGTACAGTGGAGTTGACCCGTTTGGTGGCAGATTAGGACCAATAACTTAGGCAAACCTTAAATGCAGTACCCGCAGGCCCAAACTCAAAGAATTATTCCTTCTGCCTAAGGCAATGGTATCTATCGATCCTTGAAATGGAGTCAGTGAGGACCAATCATCCCCGGTAAAGTAGCGAGGAGCCTATCTAGCCATCTAATCTGTTAAATTAAAAGCTTCCCCCCTTCTTTCCTTTTTAGTAATGAATAGCTCGAGATACAACTCAAGATTTGCTCGGTGGAGATATCCGTCCGTTATTCGAGACTAATTAAGTCTTTCGGAAAAGCTTTGCAGGGATCGATGGACACCACTACAATTGGTTGAACTAATGAGTAGCATGTGGGGTTATGACATGCGGGTAAGGAAGAGCTGTTTTATATTATTCCGCTGCGGGCCCAGACCGCAACTATCGTATGATATCAGAAGAAAATTTTGATATTACGACTGAAGCAGAGCCATGCAAGAGTATGCATATCAGTAACCTTAAGATGAGCGTTGACTCAGTCTTTTGGAAGTGAGAGTGCTTCTCTCTATTTAAGCAAGCATCCGTTGACTAATGATGTATGTATTCTGGTAGGCCGTGAATATCCGGGAAGTTACATCAATCCGTCGAAGGATGATGATATCTTATGAAAATACATAGCACTCTATCTTGTCTAACTGCCAAAATCAGATCTGACCTGTGCGAGGGACCAAGGGGGGCACTCGTGCGGGGTACAGGTGGAGATATCTAAATTAGCTCCTTGGAAGTTGTACCATGCTGCATAGACTGCATATATACGCAAATCCTTCTTTGAATAGTGGATGGTATCGGAGTAGATACATTAGTATAACTATTGTGTAAAGGTTCATGGAGTGGGAAGTGGTCTGAATGCGGGGCGGGTGACACAAAATGTACATAGCACTAAATAGAGTGGATAAGTATCACAACAGTTTTGTTGGTTCCTCAACTTCAAGATGACTTTAGAAAACTTACAAGTAGGCGGTCAGACTTTGGGCCCACAGCTATTGGCAGAATTGAAAGCTACTATGATAGTCCGCAACAAACTTGAAACTTCCATATTACTATACGTCATGTCTCCCGGTACTGGTTTTTATGTGCATCCAAAATACAAAGGGCTTCTGTTATACTATCATTATCACTGTCACCGCTGCTATAAGTAGCTGCAACCTCGGATCTTCGGAAGCACAGCGAATCCCAGGAAGGCAAGTGATTGTGTAGGTATAAGCATGCACTTAGATACATACTATCACACACATACATGCCGTAAAGGAATCGACCCCTGTGAAGCTCCACAGTGATAAGCATTCATATAATGATAGTAGTTGTCCATGTGGTTGATACTAGCTGCGCCGGTAATGTATTAGCGGTATAACCAGGAAACCAAATCCCAATTTTATCGGGTGGAAACCATATCGAAGAAAATTTGCGTAGATAGTACAAAATTTACATCTTGTCAGGTTTCTCGACGCACGATTCGTATTTAATAGCTATGATAGGTGAATACTAGTAAGTACTACAGGACATGCCACTAGAATCGAAGTTAATAATGTGGGGAACTTAGTACTACTAATATCCGGGTAAGAGTTTGGTGGACTTGCCATAGAGAGATATGGTGCTCAATGCACATATTACTAGTGTTTATCGCAGTATTTCATACTACCTACTACCTAAGGGTACTGGAGGCATATAACTCACATTGTACTATTTGCCCCAACGGGTACTTGCTAGCTGCTATCTCATAAATAGTATGTACATGTACATACTATTTTCTATTTCTAATGAGCACAAACGTCGCTTGTATCCTCTCTGATTGGTCGAGAATATCAAGGAAAAGGCGGGTTAACATTGAAGTAGTAAGTACATGCATATGTTTCTAGTAATCGGGGCTATATGCTAGATATTAAAAGCATATACTGAAAGTACCTGCTGCAAAGGAATGGTAAATACCACTGGATGAGACTGATAGACGTTGAGACTTTCCAAATGAGTGACATACTTGACTTCAAGTTTCTTTCACGGTTTTCCATATGCGTACATGTTTTGTGCATGTAGGCATATAGATATGCATGGTATATTTCCACATATGTACCTTCGGCTAGACAAGAGAGAAAAACTGGACAGCAGCGCTTGCGCATGTGCGGGAGCAGGGGATGCAGGAGGGGAAAATACCATCGCTCAAATATAATCTTGGCTATTACTGATATTACTGAATATGAATCATGTCAATACAAAATTAGGAGAATTAACATATGAGCTGAGGAGAAGATAAGTAGTACATTATTTTAGAACTAGTGATCACTAAAGACATTTGGGTTCTCATGGCCATGAACTTTGTAACGATAGCCCCCAATTCGCCAGGAACACAGGCTATCCCCTCGATGCAAATATTTTGTTTTCCCCTATTTCTGTCTCCCACCCAATCGTTGCCTTTCATTCTCAAATTGAGAAGATAAGTAGAGGTGTGTTCTATCACGATTAGTTCTCGGTTCTAATGACACATTCTCTGAATTACGAGCGCTAGGTAGAAATCTATTGAACAATCTATGATCGGTTTCCGAGAAGTCCGTGACATGCTGAGAAAATGCTGTGACCACAGAATGTGAATCGTCTGTACAAACTGCGAGGCTTATCGAGTGACAGGAACGGGTTTCTCAGCTAAGGCACATAGCCGAAATAGATGTCTGGGCTGCACACTAAAGTCCTCGCTGATGTAGTCAACAACAGCCGTGTCTAATCGTCACCGTTAGCTATCTATGCACTTGCCGTTTCTCCCACAAACGAAAGGCAAGCAGAATGGGAGGCCTCACGAATTGTGGAGCGGTTGTCAAACATAACAATTGTTCTTGGCTTCCACCTCACTCTAGCCTGAAAGTCATGGCCCATGACAAAATGACGCATTAAAAATTCAAGAAGGTTCTTCACTTCTGGGTCTTTGAGTCCTTCAATGCTAGTGATGAATTCACTATTCAAAAAAAGACACTTCTCCCCGGTAACTGGGTGAACACGAACAAGTGGGTGAACCGTGTTAACAGGATCCTTTCGAACCAAACCTCCAGCCACACGTGCATGTGCAATCATCATTGCAGAGCTGTGAACAGCCCTAAGTTTGTCTAGGAAGGACCTGAAAGTTGGTGAGAGGCTCCTGCCAGTTGGGGACAAGGTTAGTACTTGGTGCCTCCTTGTTCGAAGATAAGTGGAACCCACTTGTATGCAGCATCTGTTGCGGCAAATACCGTGTCTCCACCGACGTCTGGACCCCGCAGCAGACCCAACATAACATATCCGGGGGGTTGGATCTCATAGCTCACATCCTGGTGCCACAATGTCGTGGTCGTCCTCTGTTCCAAGAATCGGCTAACCTCTTCCTTATTCCCATCACGATGAATGATGTGGAAGGCTGGGTGTCCTCTCACAGAGCCTGAGACGGGTTGGTAGTTTGGTTTGCCAAAATACCGCATGAACTCCTGTTGAGCCTGAGGGCCAGCATCAATCAGGTCTTGATCCGGAAACGCTACAACTTTGCGTTCAGAGATCAGGAGAGCAAGCTCATCCTTTGCAGTGTCAGAAAGCTGGCTCAACTGCACACCTTCGACAACGCTTCCAAGGTAAGGCTGAATGTGCGAGATATTGGTACCATTTCGCAACAGGTTGGGTTTGGTCTTGTCCTCCACGCGAAGGGCGGGGTCCTCATATTCGAAATGGCGAAGAGGCTCAAACCAAACTTGGTCCCATGTAGGTAGGTACTGATGATACTCCGGCATTGAATGCTTTGCAGAATCATAGCTGTCTGTTGGGGCGTAGGGCAAATTGATGTCGTAACTTATTTGCTCCCTAGACCTGGACTTTCTGATTACTGTTTCCGACATGGTCAACTGCGATTTGATGCACGCTGAATCTGGAGATGCACAACGGCGAGCAGATACAAAAAGGTAAATGGCAGGGTTGGATACGTCAAAGGGGGCAGGTCAAGGTTGCCGCGGAAAGAATGTTGACTTAACGCTGTTGACCTGAAGCGTGTTCTTGTAATTATACCTCTGGCACCAAGAACGGGTTCTAGGATATGGACTTAAATCTGCACTGGTCGTTGTTGGTGATACCTTAGCTTGCACTCTTTTCTAGAGACAGATTCGAGGCTGGGCCGAGTAGTTGCAGGCAGCTAATGCGGTCTGAGGGAATCTTGGGAGCTAATGCCTGTCTTGCCTGAAGGCCTGATATGCCTAAGTAATTTCTGGCGATAGCTCCTGGCTTATCAAGACTGGAAATTACAAAAAAAATAAAAAGATAAATAAAATAAATAAAAAAGAAAAGGAAAAGGAAAAAAAGAGATGCGGAGAAAAATGAAGAGCAAGAATATTTATAACATTAATAAGTCATAAGAGAATAGCAAATGAAAGAAGGGAAAAAAACAGCAAGAAAAGCGGTCAAGCACTGGTGAATTGTAAATGAAGGGGCATATAGTGAATTGTTGCAACTTTCCAGCGTTCTTCACTGTAAAATGACTCCGTGCCTTTCCAGGCGGGTCTGAAGCTTCTTTCTATCACCCAATGTGGATCCGTAAGATGAGAGCTCGTTCTATCAAGCTTGACATCGAACCCACTTAGCGTCGACAGGGAGCATGCGTCTTGACTTTCAGGTGATTGGTTAAACGATAGCTTTCAGGAGTTCGCAGCGGAGGAACTTTTTGTCTTCATCCTTGGCTAATTGACGTGGCATCGGATCTTACTTTCTGGAGCTTGTGAGAGTCTCATTGGATTGGGCCCTGTTAATCAAATAAGATGCAGTCATCCGTTTCGCTGTAAGTTCCTCCGAGCTCCCGACCCATGTGTATGTACATACACATACTACCAATGAAGCAGTTAATGGGGATGTTCTGGAGTGGGTCAAGCAACGTTCCTAGCTACGGTGGCTTATACAGAGGTTTGGCTTTTTTAGGTACTACTTTTGATCTCATTCTGCTTCTCTTGGGGCAAAGGCCAAACATCCCAATGGGGATATTGTATCCGAGGTTCAGGGTGAACAATACTGGTAGTTCATTTCCTGTCTGGTATCTCTACTGCAAACTTGAACCAATCGTCACATCTATTGTAGATTTTGTGGTGCCATTCTCTTCATGATTGATGTGGTCAACCATTTTGGTGGGCTATTGTCCTTTTCCTGCCTCTTGGCCCTCTTCCCCGCAACACGTTTGATGGATGATGCACGATCCAATCTGGCATGAACGAGTGAGAAACATAGAAGAAGCCAGCCGTGGAATCTTGACTGGTGTGCTCACATTCTCTTCCACGAAAGATACACCTAGTAGCCAACAGGTGCAGGCTGTTCCAGTTAAATTCGCGGTTATGACTTGAGAGACCTCCTACAATACTTCCCTCAGTCGCGCCCTGTGCTCTCTGTAGCTAGGTGGAGAATCGCTCTTCATCCGGGCTCCAGGCTCATGGGTAGAGTAACTGGAGGATCATTGAGCATATGCAGGATGATGTGAACTTCTCGAATGCAAACCAGCGCCAAAATATGGATTAACTACGGGGTATATAGTGTGAAATTCGTACAAGGACAAGACAATCACTCGGGAAATTTCGATCAGATGTAGGAGTACAGAATGCATGGTGGCACGACCCCACATGCATCCCGATCTCTGCTCGGGATCTGGAGATGATAAGGGATCGACCAATCCACCTCAAGTAGAGGGCAGCCGCTGGCCCGGTCGGCCTGCTCGTACCCATACAGCGGACTCACCCGAGACACCTGGTCGGACTAAAGGCTGTATGGCAGATCTTGGCGATCGGGCCTCAGAACATGTACTGGGTCCGCTGCCCCATAGAAATGGATGACATGCCTCAGTCCTCCATACATGATAACAAAGTGGGCACATCTTTGTGATCGCGAATTAGTAGCAAGTGGGAGCGTGGAGTCCAACCTGAGTGAACTACTTAAGTTATTTTTCCCTTTTTGAGGGGAACCGCTTATTATGGATTATAATAACAAAACTTGTAATGGATTCCCGGGTTGTGTTCGTGCTCTCACCGCCCACTACTCTGCCGCGTCAGACCCGCGAGCGGGACGGCAAATTCCGATAAGGATTCAATTCAACAAGACAATAATGGTCAGTAGGGTGTCCATTATTACATTACATGTACATGTACGCAGTATTATAATAATATATCGATACCAGCCTTCCGATAATACTAGTAAAAGCCGGCGTATCATAGTATGCGAGTATTTTGAGTGACTTAACCTACGACTTTCCTACTCTAAAGTACTCCTGAACTTAACGCCGTCGCTATCCGAAGCCCAACAACAAGAGCGATGCGAAGACTGTAAGGTGGTGTGCTTCTTGGCACTTTCAACCGTCTTTTCCCGAGACCGGTGAGCCTCTTAGTCTTTAGCCTTCAATATAAGCAGCCCTCGTTCTATTCGCTCGGCAAGGAGGCGAGAAGTTGCAGATCCCGCGTCCTTCTCAGGAGCGCTGAGCGTTCGAAGACATGGTGTAAGAACCTCACTACTTTGTGTCTGAAACGGGGTTGGAAACACTAGTACTCGTGGATGGCGGAAAGAGCAACAAGAGGATGTTGTTAGGGACACCGCTAGTGAATCGATTCGGTGTTAGCGCGCACATACAGCCTCTTATAGAAAGCGTAGTAACAATGAGTACTAGTACTACTCATCACCACTATCACATAGTACTTCAACGAAGATTCAAGAGCCTTGAATTATTACATCTCATAGTCCTACTAGAGCATCTAAGTTTACTAATCGACAAAAATCCACAGCCATAATACTAAGCCAATATCGATCTTCACCGCCCGTGATACTAATTAGTAATGTATATCATACTAGTTACTGCCCTTCCTAAGTACCGATTGGGCGCTTGTATTGACGACGATGTGCCTAAGATATCGAATTTATCGCCTTTACTGTGGCTTGCGTATTATGGCGAGCTATTGTAGAAGCATATAAGTTATAAAGGAAGGATATTGTAATAAACGATGTTGAGAATTCCTGTGATACACCGCCGGAAGTTATTGCAGTGATTAGTATTTCGCATGGATTTCGCATATAATGCCCCTCAGCTTATCCAAACTTACAGCTGGCCTTCAAACACCTTTTTCGGTTCTAGCATCTAGCACCATAGTTCTAAATACGATCAAGACTCACCGTGTTTAAAATCTCAAACCCACGGTGCTGCAAATTGACAGGCATCTAGGTCATTTTAGCTTCCTGTTAGTCCAGTCACTAATTTTGTGGCTAAACAGGACATCAAGGTTGCAAATAAGGTACGAAAAGAACAGAGTTCGCTGAGTAATGGAGAGTTGTTTTTATCTTATTGGTATGGCTTTGCCTTGCAGGCATTATTATCTTTGAAAGTTTAGTTTAGATAAGAAGGCCCATTGTATGAAGCCTATCGATCTCGAAATGATCCATCTGTGTTAGTTGTGTGACTGAGTGCGTGGTTGTTGATAGTCAGTTTCAAATCCACTACACACACAATTAACAGTGATGCCCAACAGGTCAAAAGAGCGCTCGGGATATTGCTCACACTCATGATGGTGGCGGGCTAGGACAACGGTATTGCCAGTACATATAAGCTCTTAAAAGCCTGAAAAACCGGTTGCTATAATCCCATTATTATAAGCTAACTTTAACCAACTTATCGCGAAGTCTTACCCAGAATTCAAAATATTCGGGTCAGCCCGCTCAGCAGCTGCTACCGACAGCGCTGAGGACACAGTACAGTCAATATTTTTTCTGGCAAAGGCTAGTTGCTAGAGGCCCAAAAAAGTATCTCGTCTAGCGGTGTTAATAAGTATTTTCGCCCTCGAATTCTCGATAAGGAACAGTAGCAAGTACACGTTGCTGAGCTGGGGACACAAACATTTACATAGTAGTAAAATTGCCTGTAGTCTAAGAGGCTAGCATAAATTTATTAGCGGGATGTTCCCTCAACAATTCCTGCAACAAACTGTTTGATCGTTCATAAATTCTAACAATAGTAGTCCTAATAGCTATCATAGTCGTAATCCGGGAGAAACGAAGCGGAAAGGGGTTGTTGTTGTAGCATTTCTCTAGGCGAAAAGAACAAACTTTTATTATCGTTTTCCGCTAATAGGCCCAATTATTTGGTATCGAGGTGACAACGCTCGTTAAACCTTCAAGGATGCAAATTCAGCAAGTATAGCCCGAATACTGTAACGAACTTTAAAAAAGTTCCGCAGTTTCAGTTCATTATACCTTTGTAATAGGTAATGATTGATGAAACAGGGGTTGTCTTCTTTTCCTCCTTTTCTAGCCTGGGATCTTTTTCACCACAAAGGAATTTCTCTATGTGTCGGAAACCTAGTCCCCAAGCAGCCCCATACTAGTAGTAATGGAGGTTATAAATGATCTAAATGCAGTACATACATATACACACGATGCTACAAATACACAAGTCTAGTGCGCACCAGATCACCCTTAAAAAGTTTTAAGGGACAACCCAATCCTGGGCCGAAAACTTTCCGTAACCTAGCTTGACAAGTTCAATGATTCAGTGAATCCTGAAACACTTAAGTTTGAACCTTTTTTCGACCAACAATGAGGCCTGTTGTTCTCTATTGGCTTATTAAGCCGCCTTTTCCTCATGAATTGATGATGTTTATCGGTCCTTTCAATTTGGACGCATGATTTGGATATCGAGCAAGCAGGTGAGAGGGAAAAAAAAAAAAACCTAGAGTTAGTTTCGTTATCGCCAGGTTCGTTATATCCAGGGTTTACCGTAGTGACAATGCATGGGTCCACCCGATCCATCATACATGTACATGTACTTTATGCAGTGGTTAAAAAGCACAGTCCGTTTCTCGAATCGCATGGGCTCGCCTAGGACATCTTTTGGCTTGGTGAAACAAGCAGGAAATTATTGGGCTGCAAGTGGTAGCAGCAACGGCACATCTCTCCAGTGATTTCCTGATTTTGGGGCTCTCTTCCTCCCGTTTGTATTGAATAGTGGCTGCTTTGAGTTGTGAGGAGCTGTAAGACGCAGCAAATATGCATACAGCATTATAATGCAGGTCCTTTCGCCTCCACTTGTGTGGCAAGATGGCCTGGCTTGTGGACACTTGTGACAGAACAGCTACAGCTGCAGGTCCAGACAGAGCTGGAAACATGGAAGAATCCGGACGCCACAGACCAGCATCCAGCATCAAAAAAATAAAGGAGGCTCCCGTGCGCTGGGGTAGAAGCTGGATATTGCAGCTGCAGTGTGATCGCTTGGCCCAAGGAATCGACCTGGCACACTCCTCAGAAATCGCGATCGATTGTCCGATCCCGATTTCGTTGCCGCGATGCAACACGGCTTGTGGTGGCTACCCTGGCTCTTTTCGGGGAGAACTTAAGACATCCCAGTCGAAAAGATGGTTGATTACAGATCCATTTTCATTCCGGGATGCTTCGACGGGAATGTTAGAAATAACTACAGGTAAGAGTCTTCCTGGTTTTGTGTTCTTCGCTCGAAGATGTCGACCGCAAGTCGACCGCTTACCTCGACGTTTTATGGGGCTACTCGGAGTTTCACAGCCTTGCCGCCGTGGCAAACTGACGGTAAGTTCCTGGCGAATAGGATGGCATCCACATCTGATAATACTCAGCATTTTGGGTTCCAGTATGGTGGGAGGACAGCCAGCCCCCTCTGTCAATCTCTCTGTCTGTTGGTTCAACCTGCTTAACGGCCATCGAATCAGCAAATGAGATGTGATAAATAGAAGCTCCTCGGTAGTGCCTACCATAAAACGCGATTACTCTACGTTTGCGTGGTTTTCGTGGCCGAACCCATGTCTTCTGTCTCTCCTCCATACACGGTAGGTAATACCGGCCAACTCTCATAAGTGTGAGCGCCTAGGCAATTTCATTACTACTAATTCCAATTAAGAATAAAATGCCCACTGATAACCTAGATATACACTATTTTATCCTCAAGACCCTGCGTCAGAACTCCGAGAATGGAGTGACAAGCTTGTTAACCAGGGTATAAGTCAGCGCTCAGCCACCCTCTCTAAAGCAGCCTCATGCCCTTCGTCGAACCAATGTCTATCACGCTGACCGACCTGGTCCGAACGTCAGATGACGCTTCGAATTTAACTTAAAGCTTGACGTGAATCTCGTCAGGATGCTTGGGAGCAAGGATACCTGGTCAAAACAAAGTACCTAGCTAAAATCCACAATTTTGAAACGGTTTAACATCTGCCCCACACCACCATCCTTAAGGATTCTGCCAAACAAGCACGGTAATAATAAGTCAATTCACTATCGATCGTCAAGGAGTCAAGATCGTGTAGCCTCCGCATGCGAACGCAATGGTCTACTTGTCCGGGGCTGCTACTAGCTGACTCATTCTATAGGACTAATTGATCATCAATATTTGGTATTCTAAAACGATATCTGTACCACTGAGAATGGTCTCCATGTCCACACACAAGGAGATCTCGGTTATTGGGACCTACCTGCTCACCGCATAATACTTAGTTATACTTCAAATATTCAGGTACAATTCTAAATGTACGTATGGTATCCACCCACCAGTTAGTAGAAAGAAGTAGTATCTGGATCAAACTGACAAATTAAGAGGTTCAAATTGTTGGATTAGGTCGGAATTCGTTTGGTTGGTTATTGCATAGCCTTACAGTAGTATACATAAAGATCCGTTCAAGTTCCCCTATGAGATTGAGGTGAATCCATTTTCCGATTAGCATAGAGACCCACTAGTCCTCTTCATCTCCCAAACCAAAAGCACATCTGATTCGACACAGTGAAAGGGCCTATCAGGGATAGCGTCTAGATTTTTGACAGCTGTGCGGTAGGCTTTAGCTGGTTCTTCCAAGCTCTACTACATCTAGATCCGCTTACGTTGAGCTGAAGCTCTGCCGTGTGTCTCAGCTCCGTTTCCTAAGTGTGTTCTTGATGACTGTCAAGCGCTACTGGAGTCTGCTGAGCCTCGTTTCCATCACTTCCGTGATCACTTCTCGCCTATTTGGCGGCCTCCCATCAAATATCAGGCCCATGATCTCGTCTAGAACCGGTAACATGCCTTAAAAGAAAAGGAACACCAAAAAATCGGAAAAGAGCACTGCAATATTTGCTAGAAGCGCACCAATGTAGCAAAGCAAGCTACAGGGTTACCACCGGCTAAGACACCTTTGAAACGACCACCAATGTTATAAAGTTGTCAACTAGAGCAGGCTCTGGTAACTGGACTTTCCTAGTTAAGTGCTCAGTCACCCCATTTGACCGTAATTATTTGATCGATATCATAATATCACGGCCTTCTGCACCAGGTAATGGCGCTATGCAAGTTCATGAAAGGTGGAGGAAGCTCTCTCTCAATGTTATGAATTGACTGATTAACCGGATGGATTTGCATATTACGGATGGGCCATACATCTACAAGAGCTCCCACAGCTCCCACAATATGCAGACAGTATTTCTTAGTTATTAAGCGAATCGTTGCCGGCTAAGGTATACAGGCCCACCGTTAATGTGACAACGAGTTGTACAGATGCAACGTTCTCGGTTCGGCACTATTGATCCATAAGTAGTATAAACTACAGCACAGGGATTTGTTACCAGCACTAAGAACATTTAAGATCACCAGGCGATTTGATCGATTATAACCCCAAGATTGTCAACATAATATCTAATCTATCGAGGCACATATCTATGGATACATCAAACTGCCTCGAATCGGGCAGTCCTTGAAGAATCGGCTCCGACATGCTGCAGATGCGTCGTGAATTGAAGTTGAGAGTCCCTAATTTTCTAAGAATGATCGAGCTCCAACCGCGCGTGGAGTAGCCTATCTAATAGCCTAAGCCTCTCGTTGAATCACAATTGCAGTCAAAACAGCTATAAAAGTCACGGGAAGCGCTTTACGATTTTCGAGGATTACCAGTCGACATCATCACTAGCTACCATAGTTTTCACTTTCCAAGGTCCAATGGGTTCGCTCACCGAGATTGGAAAACCGATAGTGTCAACCTTTAGGCAAATTTATGGAATAACCAATGCTAACCCCAATCACTACCTTCGAATGTACTTTTCTGAGGTACATATAGTAATCTTGAGAATTAGAGAAAGATTGACGGCCTTCTGATGTTGGATGAACCACGACGCACACCAACCCCGGAGTCGTCGTCCCACCGCGTACCACATATATTCCAATGGTCCGTCTTCGGAAGATGTTCTAGGACACACTACTGATTTAACCATTGGCCTTGAACAACATGAAATGAATCACTACCTACCTAAGGAGAAGGGATCACTTGAGATGGAACTTCATACTGATAACTAGCTATTCCAGTGGCTATCCCTGATGGTCATCGGATTATTCTAATTGTTAGTCCCTTACAACCCATTACCATCACTGCCGTTACTGTATCCTAATGTTTCATTCTGTTAACCCCATGTTTTTCCTAACAGATTTTACAAATCCCAAGTACTACCTCGAACCTTCAATAACAATATGCACTAGCGTGAGCAAGGCCCTTCTTAGTATCTAACGACGGGTTGTTGCTTCTATTCGAGACGGGAAACGAAAACTATCATGGTTTCGGAGTCATGATCTAGTTATAGCTGGTAGCTACGTATCATATTACTTACATATTACCTTGCACCTGTGGTAACGCGGCTACAGCGCACAGGCTTCCCTCATTTCTACATGTTTAGACCGGTTGTGGCATTTATGCTACATACTAGTCATTTTCTGAGAGCTTCAGCACGCAGTAATCAGCACCATCCCGGTTTAACGAATCAATGATCTGCCATTATCTTTTCATAGCATTTGATGGCTCTTGGGAGAAATTAATGCACATCAATTATGGTCTAACCTATGCGGGGATGAGGAATCCTATACTCTACATGTACTCAGGGATGAGGAACAGCTGTACCAATAACCACTACTCCAGGTCTTCCGCTCCGTGCTAACTGCCCTTAATTTAGCGGCATGCTATCACCCTGTCCACACTAAAATGCGTGACTTTGGTCACAGGAGCTACGATAGCGGGATTAGCGGGAGGACTTGAGGTAAGCCTAGCGGCCTGCACATAATATCAGCATCGAACCCACATATATGTGGACGCTCTCTCGTATTTAATGACTGAACTGTGCCCTTACTGACAGAATCGCTCAGCCTAGTAGTGTTTTATCACCTTAGTTGTAGGGTCCCACACAACTGACAGAATCGGTTGCAGGCAATTAGGGCCATGCGAAGCCTCTCACAAAACGAAGACGATCATTGCCATGCCCCCAGTCCCCTAGTTGGTCCATGTCAACTAGTTAGGGAAATATTCACCTGACCCTCTCAAATCCCGTGGCTGAAGAGACTACTCGATGGCGTTAAATCCATATGCAAAGCTGAGCCGATCCCTTATCGGGGCCTACTCGGACCCGACCGACAACCTTAATCCTCTACCGCCCGTACTAGTTCTTGCGCCGACCTTTTTCTCCAGGACTAATCGTCGGTCCGCCTTCTACGGCGCTATCGCTTGTAGTCGGTGGAAGCAAGTGTCACGCTTCGCAAAAACCAAAATCGAATATCATGTCTTTTAACCTCCATCATTGCACTTCTAATAATCCAAAAAAATGATTGGAAATGGAGCCTAAATGGTATGGGCCCCATCGCAATGATGGAGGTTAAAGACGTGTTATTTGATTTTGGTTTTTGCGAAGAGCGTGACAACTTGCTTCCGCCGACTACAAGCGAAGCGCCGTAGAAGGCGGACCGACCATGAGCCCGAAAGCCGCAACTCTATCAGGCCCAGAACTTGCTTGGTCCGACATTATGTTCGGCGAATATGGGAGAAGAAGTAAGGCTGACTAGTATGATCGCGAAGGCGTAGAGGCACGCAGCTACACGTAACCAGCCAGACTTTCCGTAGCAGCGCTTCGAAGCCTTTTCTGCGTCGACCAACAACCAGCCGCATCCTAGAAGATTGATGTGTGTACAACTATGTATTTTATAGAAACCTTCCACAAACGCCCTCGCACAATCGGCGACCCTCGGTTAGACGATTACACAAGCCCCAGATTCAACCGCGGGGCGGCCCAGGATTCTGGAATTCTTGATTGCGATATTCAATACCTGGAGTCGTTCGTCGCCCAATGCTATCAAACCTACTTTTAACACGAGCTTCGAATAGGCCACGAATGCTTTTCCCACTCATGACATGCATGTTACGGCAATTCTGCTACTTTTAGCCGCCTTTGCTCCCCATCATACATGCCCTACCGCTTCACCGGCGCTGAATTGATACCGTCAGCAACTACGCCGAAGACTGTGACAATGTAAGCCTTGGACTGTCATCATACAGGTCCCCGCGTCAGCTGCGCCGCCAATATATAAGAGGACATTAAACTTCACGCTCAATTCCTTCACCTTCTACTGCAGTCGCATAGAATAGGCAAATAAACACCAATTCCCGCTTCTCAAGACGATCAGGTGTTCTTCAATACAAACTTTCTCTAGAAAATGTGGACGCACTCAGCAGTCTGCGCGAGATCCCCGAACCTGCGATGCATGCTGCGGCTGATTCTCCCGTAATCCTTATGTTCTTCTCATTTATGCAGATCCTCAGTGGCTGGACGGCAAAGGGCAAAGAGCGGAAGGAATTAACCGGACTTTAATGTCCTCTTGTGTATTGGAGGCACAGGTCCTGCCTTATTGATACCATGACTCGCTTATTGTAGTTGTTGGAGACATCAATTCAGGGCGCCGTCGCTCCCATAGAAGGAGCTCCATATATATCGGAGGGACCGGAAAGCCAAAAAATAAGAGGCACCTCCTAGTACCATATACAGAGTATACAAGGCGCATGGGCGAGTGGATAAAGTGAAGCCCCAGGCTGCAAGTAGGGTATGCTTACAAGCAACAAATAAAGGGGGTGTAGAGTGGGGAGTCGGGCCGATAGCCTGTGACCCACAACACACATGACCCACAACACACACCATTATTATTCCTAGATCTCTTCCTACATCCTATGTGCCTTACGAGGCGAGGCGACGTGAGGCAGAACCTCGTCAACTTCAGCCAGGGCAAAAATGGTCGCCTGGCAACGGCCTTGAACGAGGCTATTAGGTAGATATCAGCCTATCGCATAATCCAGCCAGGGCTAGCCCTTCTGCAGGCCTTCCCATAGATAAGAGGTTTAATTTTTAAATAACGGCAGCTCGCATTAGTCGGAATTGAGTATTCCCAAATGTAGTTTCTTGCGGAATTTATGGCTTTACGCATACGATATGCAGTTGGACGGCCCTAGTATATCTAGATACTTTTGAAACAATACTATGTAGGGGGGAACGTATAGAAATGAAATATACAGAAGCAATAGCCAATATTTTACCGAGGCAGAAAATCTCCTAGGTAGAGACGACGATATCAAGATCCCAACTATGATAGTACTATACATTTATCTTGCTACATTTAAAAGTTTCGTCATGTCGATTATCAATTTCTTCGGTTTACACCCTTCCAGTAGCAGGATGCTTTTTCTACTATTGAACGAGCTTTATGTTGATTAAGGGATTCTACGAAGTTAAGATGTCGATTTAATATTCACATCTTTCGGTCATCTCGCCATTTACATCCTGACCCCCGAGCATAAGAGGTTTAGAATTAACGGTATGATAGTACTTTCATTCCATCTCCAAATCCCAGCGACCGTAATAAAGCGAAATGAGCAACAGGATGCCTCGAAAACTCCGCCACGTGGTATTCTGGAAACTCTCTGCCTGTTATAAGGTGGTGTGACTCTACATGATCGTCGACTTGCCAATTTCTTAGGAACTCGCATAGGGACTTGGTAGGTCCTGAGCAAGCATCCTGAGCTAGATGTAAGGGGCCACAAGACCCCACATGCTGTAGTCAGAACCAGAGCCATCAGCATTTTCATACCAGATAACCCCCGGCTCGGTGACATGCATGTTCCCACAGTAAGTTTGAGCCTGATTACACCCTAGACAGATTTGATGTCGAGAAAGAATGTATTGCACGATAGTGGAGATATTACCTTCTAGCACGGTGATAGTTTCTATATCGCGGCCTCTCGATTTGTTGTAGACAGCATTTGCCGGCTCGGCTACAACGGGCTCGAGGCCTTTTTTTCCTTTTTGTGTGACACTTAGTAGCCAGCTCATTAGGAATTAGCTCTATGAAGCTATCGAGTCGCAGGTTTCCACATTTATAATATGTAGCCTGTAGGTACAGGGCCGGTGTCGTAATACATTATTATAACCCCGGTATTTCGGCTCTTGACTTTTAACAATCGTCCATGCAAGCTTCTGTAGGGTTTGCATTTCAGACCATAATCAATGACCAGTCCAATCGGAAGTCTGGCAAGTCCACATTTGCAGGCAATGAAGGCTCTCAGAGGATAAAGTCTGGATGGCCGGAAATACAGAAATCAGTTGATACTCTGCCGTGAGCAAAATACCAGCAAAAAAAAAAAGGTAGAAGAGCGTAAAGCGAGGCATTCGCTTTGAATAACGTTATGAATGTAGATAGACCCGTCAAGACTTCCGATTGGATAGATTACGTACCGAAATTCAACCGATACATCATTGTCTCTCTGTTCCTTTGTTTTTCCTTTTCTTTTTTTTTATTTCGTGTTTTTGCCTACCGCAGAGTATGTTTTTTATGTTCCACACTTACATTTTCCAGGCGATAAACCCCTTCAGACAATAGATGTTTAGATAGATATGAACATACATATATGGAGCAATACCCCTTCCCTTATAGCAACTTTGGCCATTTCGTTCAGGTCATGAGTTGTCTCAGTAAAGTTTAATCAGATAGATTAACGCTTGGATATCGGCTGGGGCAAGGTCCTACAGGGATAAGATTCATATAACGGTTACTGGTGAGCACCAGAATCCAGTTAACCATTCTACGGAGCACCGAACAATTGGAGAGCCTACCGAATTTGCAAGAGTGCACAAAGCCTTCGAATTCTACGTCAAGTGGTTGTGATTGAAATTTGTACGCTAAATGATGGCTAGGAATCGTCAGTGCTAGATAGAATTAGGTCCGGACGGTAGAATCCTGACACCGTAACTAAAGTTATTGAACCCCTACCATCTCTATAATGACCTTGCTGTTGATAAGAGCCCGAAACTCAGCAAGAGAAATAGATGACTAAGTCGAGATCGTGGTTGATACGGAGGAACAAGCTCCTCTAGCACGTCTGAGTAAAGAGTCCATTCAGAGTACACGGCGTAGTACTTACGTGTTGTCTTCCGGATTCAGGGCTGCTGAGATATAACCCGGCGAATGATTGTGCATGTCTCTATAGAAACCTCACTCTACTTAGGACTAGCAGGCTGCCCACGGCTGCTCCCAGCTGTTTGTGTTGCGAAGCTGTTTTCCCAAGCCGGATCCTTCCCATTGGCCCCGTGAAAGCGCGTGTGTCCGCATGGCAACCATTCGTTGCAGCAGCGCCTCTCACCGAAATACAACCACGACCGAAAGAAAGGCAAAGCGGCTCTAGGATATCGATGCTCTCAGTGCCATTCATTACATCGGGATCCGATTCTCCTTCTACCACCCGTCCTTGCCCGTCGCATCGAGGGCATTCCCGTCTCCTATATATGTTGGGACCAAGCGGTGGGGGAGAATCCTGTGTGATGCCAAGATAGCGCTGACATACGTAGCACTTGCAGCAACAGAGCCCACCACAGAACCTTACTCAGGCCAAGTCTCGGCCACACATAGAAATTGCGATCTAAATACTCATTCCTGGCTGGGACAAGGGAGATTGGAACGGAAATATCCGCTGGTTTGTGATAGTGCGACACAGGACGGATAATCCCGATGACTGATGATCTTTATAAGGAATTGTCGATACGCTCACGTATCGAAGTGAGACATGCAACAGTACAATCTATATTATACTTGCTGGTGTCTTGTCTTTCTAAAGGAACCGCTATGGAGAGGATTTATTTACAGTGAGGTGCTGACTAATCACCGCTAAAGCTCCGAGTTAACGTGATTCCTATTATACCGACACTGGCAGCAACTAAAGAAAGTTGTTCAGCTCCATATAATAGGCGTTTCCCCCTCTCCTTCTATTGCCGTTACTTTTCCTGCCGCTCTACCCATCCCTGGGTCAGCAGGCTTATCTCATTCCTCTCCACAAGCCCTTTTAAGGCTCTACAAGGGTCCCTCTTTGTTAAGGAATCTGCAGGATTGCAGGTTCCATCGATCCATCGCACTTCTATAATCTCCCTGCTCTCATATGCCTGTCGTAGACACATAACGTCGATCATAAGTCTCTTCTCACTTATAGTGCCGAGTTTCACCAGGCATTCATATAAAGACCGAGAATCGGTACACATAATGAGGGGGGTCCTCTTGTGAGTGCCGAAAGTGGGGCCAGAGTATCTTGTCGATGAAGCGTTGAGTTGAACAATTATTCCCCTTTTGGTACATCTGAGAGCTTGACTCATTGGGTTCATCGGAGTTATCTGACTGTCCTTCCTGCGTGGTTCAGATTGTAATGGCCGGCTTTCCGGGTCATCCAGTTCTTCGTAATACGGCTTGACCCCCGTGGACCTTCAATAGCTAGTAACTTGAAGGATCCTTCCCATCCTTTGTTCTCACGCCAGACTAATACGTCCGAATTGACGGGTAAGTCATGGAGATAGCTTTTTCGTGGTCCGTTCCATTGGCGCAAGGCTTCCGTAACATTGCCTTTTTGATAGCACCGCCCTCTAAGCAACACCTGGGCTTGATAGATCACTCTTGGCCATTCGTGGGTAAGTGCCGTAAGTGCCGAAGACTAGAAGAGTTGGTGTCACGCCATTTGGGCCAGCTGTGTCATTGATAGCCTTAACTGCCATCTGCAGCACCATGTTCTTGCAGATACCATGTCCCAGGCCTAATTCTTCCACAATTATTTCGTACGCGCGACGCAGGGGCAAGTGATAGCGTTCCACAGCTCCAATTGAATTGTGGGCCTCAACAGGTACACATTTAGTAGAAATGGCCATAGCTGTAGCTGATTGAATAAATTCCTGGCCGATAAACTGTTTTCCCGCATCATAGACAATGAAATCTGGTGGGTCGGTGTATGTGTCAATCCAACAGAACTTGAGGGTATCCCATACATGTTGCGCAGTGATGTTTTTCAAGAAGCAAGCTGCCTGGAATCGAGTGGCCCCATCAACAACATGTAATACAGGTTTCTTGCCTTCATTTCCGCCTGTAGCATTGAGGTAAAATATATCCACAATGATTGTATGGTTGAATTAGAGAGCGTCGTCCTGAAGTGTGAACTTAAACCGTCCTGGTGACCTGTTGTGTTTTCGACGGAATTTGCAGAACTGAGTAAGGCGTTCGATGGCTTGTCTGTCAAAATCATGATAAGATTTCTCTAACAGGGTAGCGAACCTGTTAGCTAAAGGGTGTCCGAATCTTCGATGAAGTTGACGCAATTCTATATCAGTTAAAAACTTTCCGCAAGTCCATAATCAGTGAAATAAGCTATAATTACAAAAGATGACAAAGAGCTTTCCCAGAGTAGAAACGGACGCCCAATTCTGCGTATCACTGGCACTACCTTGTTCAATTTGTGGCAGACCAGTTGATCCTTCAGGTTATTGAAGAAAAAAACCCAGTAGAATCGAGGTCGTTCAAGGAAAGGAGGAAAGGCGTGTTTGCCTTTACCACGTGAAATACAATTAAACCGATAGGGGTTTTGATTTCTACTGTTCCCATTGAAGTGGCTTCCCCAATTCCGAATTTCACCGTAAAGTCACCTACTTTCGAAACATCCAAAACATCCAACTGAGCCGGTTGGTGTTTTGATAAGGCCCGGTATCGCCCATATCCGGCAGTAGATCGGTAGGCCGCTCCAGCATCTATCATAATGCCGTAGAACTGTTCAGAACCATACCTGGGGTTATTGTTGGCTTGTTCCGTAGTATTTCCCTAAAGCAGCCTGTAAGAACATGCAAAATAGCTTGGTTTGCCAGCCTTTCAATGGTTCCTTTGCCGTTAATAACTCCCACTTCTGTAGTAAATGTCTCTGCAAAATAGTTTAACTCGGTAGGGTTTTGTGAGCACGGTTTGGTGTAGAGAGTAAGGGTTTCCATCTCTTTATCGATGTTATCCACAGAATCACTTGCGGTCGATTCTTCATCTTCATCCGGTTCTTCTCCTTCTTGCTCCACAATATACTGATTTATTTTTCTCTTTCGTTCTTTAGATGTGTGTCGGGTAGACCAACATCCTTCCTTCCCACATACAAAACAAACCTTCTTGTTCTTACGCTTGTCACGGTAGCGTTCATTAAGACCATTGCCATGATACCTGCGGTCTGTAAACATGATTTCTGATTCGCGAGCCGCTTTCGTTCGATTTTAAGAAGCTACAGAGGCTCGTAGATCGCCGATCAAACCTGCAAGGGTATCGGCAGGCTTTTTGCAAGCGTAATTGCATGCTGGAACAAATCCACAGGCCGTAATCAGTTTGTTATATGTGAAGTCATCGTTTTTGAGGTTTTTGAGCAGAGCATGCTGCATGATCCGAAGCTTTTGGACCAAGATATTGAGGCAGTCGGCTAATTTCTTGTCTTTGTTCTCAGTGATTACACTTTGCAGTGGAATCGTATTCCATTCGAGAAGCAAATTCCGACTATGTTCTTTTCCTTCGAAATTATCTTTTATGGCTTGTGTGATGACCCAAGCCCAAAGCATAAGTAATGGATTCGTCGTCCTAAGCTAAGGGGCGATCGTACAAGAATCCAAAGGCAAGGAAAGAAAGGAAGAAAGGAAAACAGAACGCGGGAAGGTGTAAGACGCCTCACAGCCTTAGCTTAGTTGCTTCTTAAGATATTCTGAGAGAAGCTTGGAAGAGAAATAAGGTAGGCAACGAAGAATATTAAGAGAAATGGCAACTTAATAGCCTCTTGATTCTTGAAAATTAGCTACAGGACATAGAAAAGATCTCGTGAAATACATGATTTCGTAGGGGTATTTATACCCGTAAAATGGTACAAATGAGTGTATCTCCTCGCACCTTCATCTAGCTCTTGAACCTTTGAAGGTTCAACGATTGTGAAGGGATAAACCTCTTACATTTACTACTAAGCTAATGTATAAAAGGAATCGTTAAGAAAAGAAAGAGAAGAGGACATTGGGGATTCAGTAGTTACAGGGTTTTCAGGGAGCGGTGTATTTTAGTCACGCGAAACGTAATTGAGCCTACAGGCCGCTACAACGATACGTGCAACGTACGTTAGTGGGGATCGGGGATTCCTTATTCCACTTCCGTAGACACTAGCGTGTATTTGCAGACTTGGCGATTTAGGGGATTTGTTAGTATTGGTTAGAAAATCCAAGTCGCATAGATGCTGTTAGAACCAAATACCTTTTATGGCTCTGCTAGGGTATTTCGGCACCTGTTATAATCCTCCGAAACATATTGCCCTGCAGTATTGAAGCGCTAGATAATTGCTGGGTAGTAGTACATACACTGTACAGCAGTGCTGAGCGGTGAGTGACTGGCCGACAGATTGAAATTGGATGTCTATGCAATATATAGAGCAAATCAACTAAATTAGCAGGTGATCTAAATCTTACTATTGTTTTGGGCCTGATCACAATGAAGGCACCCTGTGACCATTATATAAA
>JAHQZX020002146.1:0-45932 GCA_019804575.2 Pseudotulostoma volvatum | reverse complement strand
CCTGACAAGGGAAAGCGGGATGCAAACATATCAACACACAGTGCGAGTAGTCCGGGAGCACAGTGCGAATAGTAATTATTGATTAAGAAATCAATTCTTGTTTCAGTATTTCTCTGTGGGTCGGTCGAAAATGCCAAAAAAAAGGCTTATATAATTCAAAGGAACCTTCTCGGTATTTTTACAGTACCGTGACCAGGCCATACATATTACAAAGTTATTATATAATACCTAAATTACAATACTATATTACTATGCTACCTAGTATACAGTCGTGTATATATGATACAAACTGACCGAACTAGCGAGTGTCAGGTGACTCCGGCGAAACATTTTCTCCAGTGCCAAGATCATCACAACAGTATTATCATATGACAGTATCATATCATCAAAAAACAAAGGTATCACATGATAAATCATTATCGCTTCCTTCATGAGCTTCATTCAGCATCGACATAGCTATTCCTGTCGGGCTCGCTTTTTCACCCACAATGTCATTCGGACGGAAGGATTTTCTAAGCCAGCCTGCACCAGAGAACTATGTTGCGGGCCTGGGTCGAGGCGCTACCGGCTTCACCACGAGATCAGACCTAGGACCTGCGCGAGAAGGCCCTACACCAGAACAGATCCAGGAGGCTCTCGCAAAGAGAGCCCAACTTCTCGGTGCCGCACCACCTACAGCTTACGTTGCTGGTCGAGAGAAAGGTGGGAAAGGGAAGGAGGAGGACGATGATGACGATGATGACCGTTTTCAAGACCCGGAGAACGAAGTCGGCCTTTTTGCATATGGGCAGTACGACCGCGAAGATGATGAGGCAGACCAGATCTATCAGGAGGTGGACGAAAAGATGGATCGAAGGCGAAGGCTAAGGAGGTTAGTGCTTTCAGTCCCCCTTTCCTTTCTCTCCCCGGGAAATCTTTGTGTTCATCGCAGGTACTTGTTTAGACATCATACCGACTTAAATCCATTCGCCACTTTATAGGGAAGCTCGAGAACGTCAAGAGCGAGAGGAATATGAGAGAAACAATCCTAAAATCCAACAGCAGTTTGCCGATTTGAAACGGTCCTTGGCCACTGTTTCCGATGAGGATTGGGCCAATATCCCTGAGGTTGGAGATCTCACAGGGAAGAACCGACGGGCCAAGCAGAATCTAAGGCAACGATTCTACGCTGTTCCGGATAGCGTCATTGCAGGTGTGAGGGATTCGGCTCAATTTGAAACCGCGGTGACCGAGGACGGCACCCAAACCGATGTTCGTGCCACGGATGGCGCAGACGGGACGATGACTAATTTTGCCGACATTGGCGCTGCTCGGGATAAAGTCCTTCAGGTGCGACTCGACCAGGCTGCACGGGGCTCTACCGGCGATGCGTCTTCGGGAAGTGCAACCAACATCGATCCAAAGGGTTATTTAACAAGTTTAACAAAATCTGAACTGAAAGCCGGCGAAGTCAAAATTGGCGATATAAAAAGAGTCCGCGTGCTTCTCGAATCGGTCACACGGACGAACCCAAAGCATGCGCCTGGCTGGATTGCAATCGCGCGATTGGAGGAGCTAGCTGGGAGAATCGTAGCGGCAAGAAACTACATTGCGAAGGGATGTGAATTGTGTCCAAAAAGCGAAGATGCTTGGTTGGAAAATATTCGCCTTAACGACAACCATAATGCAAAGATCATGGCTGCCAACGCAATTAAGCATAACGACCGCTCTACGAGACTATGGATCGAAGCTATGAAGTTAGAGTCAGATCCTCGGGCGAGAAAGAATGTTCTCAGGCAGGCCATCCTTCATATACCACAGTCTGTCACTATATGGAAAGAAGCCGTAAATCTTGAAGAAGATCCTGCGGATGCTCGTCTTCTCCTCGCAAAAGCCACCGAAATGATACCGCTTTCGGTTGAGCTGTGGCTGGCTCTCGCTCGTCTAGAAACGCCTGAGAATGCCCAAAAAGTACTGAATGCAGCACGGAAAGCCGTTCCTACAAGCCACGAAATTTGGATCGCCGCAGCTCGATTGCAAGAGCAAATGGGTACCGCTAATAAAGTCAATGTTATGAAGAGGGCAGTTCAGTCTCTTGCCAGAGAAAATGCGATGCCGAAGAGGGAGGAGTGGATCGCAAAGGCGGAGACTTGCGAAGAGGAAGGCGCCGCTTTGACTTGTAGTGCAATCGTTCGCGAGACTCTTGGTTGGGGTTTGGACGAAGATGATGATCGAAAGGACATTTGGATGGAAGATGCTAAAGCTAGTATTGCTCGAGGCAGGTACGAGACCGCCAGGGCTATCTACGCATACGCCTTGCGCGTGTTCGTGAACAGCAAGTCCATATGGCTTGCTGCCGCCGATTTGGAGCGAAATCATGGTACAAAGGAGGCTCTATGGCAGATCCTTGAGAAGGCTGTGGAAGCATGTCCCCAAAGCGAGATGCTATGGATGCAGCTTGCGAAGGAAAAGTGGCAAGCTGGTGAGATCGACAATGCAAGGAGAGTACTCGGTCGGGCGTTTCATCAAAATCCGAACAACGAAGATATCTGGCTTGCGGCCGTCAAATTGGAAGCTGACGCAAGACAAACAGAACAGGCTCGGGAGTTGCTTGCGACGGCCCGCCGAGAGGCAGGAACGGCCCGTGTCTGGATCAAGAGCGTGGCGTTTGAGCGCCAGCTGGGTAACATAGATGAGGCGCTCGACCTTGTGAACCAGGGGCTTCAACTTTACCCCAACGCCGACAAACTTTGGATGATGAAAGGTCAAATTTACGAGTCCCAAAATAAATGCCCACAAGCTCGAGAAGCTTATGGCCTTGGCACAAGAGCGTGTCCAAGATCGGTCCCCCTGTGGCTCCTCGCTTCTAGACTTGAAGAAAAGGCGGGTATTGTTGTCAAAGCGCGCTCGGTACTCGACAGGGCTCGGCTTGCCGCTCCCAAGAACGCTGAGCTCTGGACAGAAAGTGTCAGGGTAGAACGAAGGGCAAACAACACTGCGCAGGCCAAGGTGCTGATGGCCAGAGCCCTTCAGGAGGTTCCCAATTCAGGACTGTTATGGAGCGAGAGCATTTGGCATCTAGAACCCCGGCCGCAGCGAAAACCCCGGAGCTTGGAGGCTATCAAAAAGGTTGACAACGATCCGATCCTGTTCACTACTGTGGCCCGTATCTTTTGGGGTGAACGCCGGCTCGAGAAGGCAATGACATGGTTTGAGAAGGCTATTCTTTCCGATAGCGATTTAGGAGACACCTGGGCTTGGTACTATAAGTTCTTGATGCAACATGGCACCGAGGTCCGTTTAAAAGTCCCCCGTCTTCTTTCCCCCGCGTTGTCGATACGTTTCTTGTTCTCACTCACCGACTTTCAATATAGGAAAAACGAGAAGACGTGCTATCCAAGTGTATCTCGAGCGAACCAAAACACGGAGAAGTCTGGCAGTCGGTCGCAAAGGACCCCACCAATGCGTACAAGTTGACAGAAGAGATTCTCAAATTGGTTGTCGAGCAGCTTGCTTAGATAGATAGGTCAATCAATCACTTAGGTCGCCCATTTCTCTTTATTACTGTTATTGTTATTTCTTTCTCTATCGTATACACTGTACATACATTCCGCGTTTAGCTTTACCTCTCTAACGCTCTCGCCACCTACTCCTTTCTTGCTGTGTACTAAATAAATAAATAAATGCAAAGGAAGATCACAAGCGAAATCCTACATATGTCTATATGAGCATGATGTGGGCTATGAGATCAAAACATCAAGCCCAAACTATGATACTAAAATATTCATTAACTCTGACTTGCTGTATATGTACATACATACATATATACATACATACCTTTTTTCGCGTTGGGAGGTACTTACTTATTCTACATATGATAGACTATTATATTATATATTATGCACCTAGTATCCTATCGTGTATATATATATATATATACCGGGAAATTTGTCACTATACATACCTTATATATATATATATCTAGGTAGGTAGGTATATATAGGTGCATACAGCGCCTGGCTCTTTTCTCTCTTCTATCTTTTTTTTTTTTTTTTTTCCCCTCGTTATCATCCTTTAACCGGGTATGCATGTACCGTATCGTCTCTGGTGGTGGTGAGGATTACCTAGCTATACTGTCATTTCTATGTATTGTATCCTTTCTTGTTTTCACAGAATTTTAAGTAGAATGGAAGAAAAAAAGAACGGCAACAGTGGAGAATAGAAGGAATAGATAACACAATCAAAGAGAAAGGAAAAAAAAAGAAACCATAGCTGAAAATGGGGTATCTACCGAAGCAGCCTTGTTTATCCATTCGTTCTCCCCGGTGGCAGTTCTTCCTCTGCCTTGTCGTTAGTTTTTTCTGCTGCATGGCCAGCTAGGAAGACGCCCGTTCTGCGAAACTGGGGAAACTAAGAGGGGGGCAAAAAGGAAAAAAAAAAAAAGGGTTTCAAGGAGAGAACCAGAAACAACTCCGGGTGAAAATGCCGATAGATGTACAATGATATAAAGCAAAGACCCCTTCGCCAACCCCCTTTTTATGGTGTTCTTTCGCCAATGTTCTCCCGAAAACGCCGTTTTTCTTTCGTGTCCAGTGTATGAACCCCCAGACCGGCATAGTCCAAGGCGCCTTGAAGTGCTTGGTCGTGAGTGTGAGTGTGTCTGTCGTTAAAAAAGGGTGGTGGGAGCGAGAGAAAGTCAGCAAAAAAGTTGTTGGTGGAAGTGCGCAATCGAACGGTCAGGCCGCCATGGATAGACACTCGTCAAGAAGGGAGCCTAGCTGCTCCCGGTCTGTCATTGTGCCTCCCTCCCAACCCCAGCCTACCTCGTCAATGTCCATCTCGTCAACGCCGTTCGGCTGATTGAGTTCATCGGATCGGATCAATGACTCGACGTAGCCCTGTCTTTCGAGTTCGAGTTCGTCTTCGTCGTACGCTCCCACGATTTGACCCATAATCAAAGGCATCTGGCCAAGCAGGCCGCCTCCAAGCTCGAGCGCCAGTCGCAGATCTTTCACTCCAAGTGGCGATCTGGTGCTTGCTTGCTTGGCCTCCACCGGGAGTAGTCCAGTTGCGCTATCCTTGGTGATCTCGCCACGTGTGAAGGCAAGCTCTTCTTGCTCCAGTTGTCGGCGGTATTTGCGGGTTACCATGCCGTTGATCGTGCCAGACGGACCGTTGGACCGCGTCCGTGAGAAAACGCTGGATAGCACTTCCTTGACGAAGGTCTCCGTTGCAATCGCCATGAATTCTGCACACGAGAACCCTGCGCCACTGACAACGGACTCCTCATAACATATGGGAACCATGCGCGCGTGGATTGATTCCGCGTCCGGGAACTCGCCGGTTTCCGAAGCTAGGGGCTGGGTGTATCGCTTTCTGATCTCAAGTTCCCAGTCTGCCCAAGGGGAAAAAGAAACGTTAGCACCAAAATCTAGTATATCATCGACCGACAAAGGAGGTCCATTCCCAAGAAAAAGCGAGGCTTCTTACTTGTCTTGTTTAATCCACCAGCACTTGCAGGCACTTGGTTGGGAAGCCTTATCTGCTTTGCTTGATGATATTCTTCTAACTCGTATGCTATGTCTTGGGTATCAGGCTGGGTAGATAATCCCGATTAAAGGTTAGCACACTCTCGCCTCAGTTTCCCGCGATAGTCTGTAGTATCGTACCTCCGGGATGGCTTTGATCCTCCGACGGTCCCTAGGCGGTAGCTGCATAACCTCAATTTTCAGTCTCTGCTCGGCAGCATCGCCCGACACCGGCTTCGGAACCACCGTAGGCTTATCATTAGCAGATACCCAGCTTGCGACTCCATGGTCAGGAAGATCTCTCGTTAGGTTCCCGATGACCGCGCAGATGAAATTGTTGTGAAGATGTTCGGTTTTCGGATCGGCGCATATAATATAATCGACGCGGGCCGAGAACTCGCTCTGATTGAGTTGCCCTGTCGCGCATCCATAATCAGATATGATGAGTTTACAGTAGTAGACAAGAATCGATGACCTTGGGCAGGTTCGTTCATCAGATCCATGGAGAAGCCCCGGATAAGACCTGGGAAGGGAATCGCACCTAGGAGAAAGAGAGTTGTATTATGTTTGTAATCGGCCCAGTTGTCGCCGATTGCCGCCTTCAGTTCCGTATAAATAGGTTCGAGGTCGAGTCTTGGGACAGAAATGAGGGCTTTGGTCAGCTTCTGGGTCGTTGGCGCCGGAGGCACGACAGCTTTGGCCGTTGATACAGATGTCGTTGCCGAGTCTGTCCGGCTCAAGGCCGCCGGATCAATCTGTTGCTGCATGGCGAGCGGTCACGGAAGCCCACTGGGCTGCGTGAAGCCGAGGAGGCGCTACTTGGCCTTCATCAAGTGGGATCGGGTTTGTTTGATGTCTCAAAGTTCAGGAGAGGGGAAACTAGGCAACGATCGTCGTTACAAAGGGAGGTGCGGATGGATGGATTACTGAATCATAATGGAGGCGGTTGTTCATCCATCAGATCAATCGATATCATAATATATACAGGAGGAGGAGGAGGAGTAGCAGGAATAGTTAGTAGTAGCCAGTCACGCAGAATGACGGTTGCGGGTGAACTGGGAACTTGGCGTGTATATCTATCTATAATATAATATGATATAATATAAATATAATACTCTGTCTGATCTCTGTTCGTTCAAGTCTATTATTACTATATCTTCTTCTGATATCCTCCATGCTTCCATGCTTTGATCGATCGATCGATGTCTCGATTTCTATATCCATTCTTCCCTTCGATCGTGTACCTACCTGTCCAGTATGATAGGGTCTTCCAACCTACCTTGGATTGGGGATTTGGTTTCTTCTTCTCTATGGCCCTTCTTTCCCCCCTTTGGTTGGGATCTCTCGATCTATGATAGACGATAGACGATATACGATGGATGGAACTCGTCGACCCATCCAAGGCAAAAAAGAAACACGTACCGACAATGGCCCTGTACTTCGGTTACTATGATTGGATCCATGTCCCGATATGTACCACTACTTGTTAGTCCACCTTTCGGTACTCCCTCCCTCCCTCTCATGCATCATCCAAGCTGGACAAAGCCATTATTGTTTGATTCACAACAAGATTGAAAGATTGAAACAAAGATTACTCTCTGGATTATTCTATAGAATCGATAATCCCTAATCACTATGAATCCAAGCCAAATGAAATAGCCCAAGTGGAAATATCGAATAATGCTAGGACCTAAGTGGAGAGAAACCATGTAGGTAATATATAACCTATAGGTCCATACTGATACCTCAAGGTATCCGAACATGGTGACCGATTTAAGGGAGGCGGGGGATATTTATCTATTCGCCTTCAGATCCGGTGTGTTGCTGAAGTGATTCTGAATCGGGTTCCCGAAGATCGGAAGTGTACAGGATCTATAATTAGTTAGCTACATACCTAGTTGCATCTTTCTTATCCTTAGTTAGAACGGAGGCTTTCCTGAAAAGCAGGTTCACAGAGCAAGAGTGAAAGTAGATCTGGGTAGATGAGAATAATAAGAGATATCGATGCGGGAAGAAACATTTCGAGTTGATCATCATGGGTACTACGAAGTATGGACACAATACATCCCTACGTCTATCTACCACGAGCTCTATTATCCAAAATGACGCCTTTAGGCGGGATCAGGCTGAAAAGGAAAAAAAAAAAAAAAAAAAAGAGAAATCAGGTCTTTCAAAATCAATAATATGGCCAGCTAGGAAAGGCCAAATAATTTAGAAGCAATTTCACAGTAGTATACATAGCCTGGCCTATCCCATACTGCACCTAAGGTAGTAGGGAAGGGGAATTAATTACATAACTAGAAAAAGCGCTATAATACAAGAATAATGACGATCGCGAAGTATGTATCTCTTCCTCTTAAATGTCCCGGTAGATCGTGGCGAACTATAATCTTCAGATATGGAGTATGATGATGCCCATCATGTTTCCCATCTAGTTCTTATGAAACCTTGATGACATCTTCACTGAGGACTCCAAAGAGCCTGCTGATTTCACCGATGATTTCCATGATTTCGTTACAGAGCTGGCCAGTAACTAGAACTGAAAACGGTCAGATGCCATCGAGGATATAGAACGGAGAACGTACCATAAGCATAGAGCAGTGCATAGTCGCCGTCCGTTGTCAAGTGAGAAACTTTCTTATCCCTTCGGTAACGGAAAATGCGGGCCAATAATCTACCCCGGGCATGTTCGATATTGGGGAGGACGTCATTCAAGGGATACTCGAGCTTCATTGATGAGGCCAACACTACCCTAAAATCAGTTCACAGAGTACAGAGTACAAAGCGGGGAAGAACAGAAATGACTCACCCGATAGTAGATGGCTGATACGAAAAGTGAGCTGTCGCCTCTCTAGAGTGGTATACTGGAGCAAGGAAATCTCGCCCTCGGAGGCGGTGACGTTCTTCAAGATTTCTAGGTTCATGACATAAACGGAATTGAGCATCCTCCTCGTGCGAAGAAGGATGTTTTGATATGCAACAACTGGGAAGGCACTTTTCAGCTCCAGCTCGGATCGCGCTGATACTTGAAGAGACTCCAATTGAGATAAGGATCGATCGATTAAAAGCTTCTCTCTCGAACTGAGATACACAGCACCAGTAGTCCCATCCACCATCATCGACAATGGGTCACGTTTCCAGATCAAACTCATTTGGAGCCACAGGACACTCAGGCCATGCTTCAACTTCTTCCGGGCGCTGATCGGCCAGATCAGCCGCGTGATGATTATGCCCCAAATGCAGCCAGATAGCACAGCGACAACGCGGTGAAGCACGATATCCCTTATGATTGGGTGCACGCCTCCTTCATCTTCGTTGTGGTCACTTTCTTTCCGAGACAATGAATAGGCGTACAAGACAGAGAGATTGTAGGTAAGCATGATGAATCGCCCCATGGGGCCTTGGCCTTTTACCAGGATTATGTAGGCGGTCCATGTAGCCATTACGACACCCAAGAGCGCCAATCCATAGACACCTGCTCCAGTAATATACCATGCTGCGACGGCACAGAATCCGCCAAGACATGTACCAAAAAATCGAGCATATCCTGTGGTGTTAGACGCGCCTATGGTCATAGAACAAACCAGCATGTAAGATAACAAACCCCATTCTCCTCTCCATAATGAATATATGGGCCGAGTGGAGAAAAGAAAGGAAGGCAGGGCATACAACGCTGCACCTGTTCCTACCTTGAGAGCAAATTTCGTTTCATCGCGTCGAAAGAAATGAAGTGCTTTCCAGAGACGGTAACCGAGTCTTTCTTTCGTATGCCTCTCAATATAGGAGTCACTGCTGGTGTTTCCTGAGGTAGATCCACTGACCGTAGCATTGACTTCGTCAGCGGAAGATGATCGCTCTACTGTCATGTCAGCAACCAACTCACTGGCAATTTCACGAGGACTGACCAGCATTTGAGGCACTGATGTTACCTCTACCGCAAAATAAGCGCCAGAATTTGAGCCAGTTCCATGATCTCCCGACCGGACGCTCTTCTTCAAACTTTAGTTGATCTAATATGGCCAATGAATCCTTCAGTTGCTCGCCAAATTCGAGAAGGGAAAAGCTGAAATGGCCACAACTGGCAAAAACTTCCTCAAAATTGGCCTCGGTCTTCAGGTATCTAACCCCGGAGAAGCTCTTCTGTCGGGAAAGAGACGAGAGGGCTTCTTTCCTAGCTACCCGATACGATCGGAGGGCGCGCTCAAGATTAATCTGATATCTACTATTGAAGGTGACCTTGTAGTCAGGTGCGGGACCAAAAGGTATGTCTTCAAATGTTTCCCTCAGTGTGAATGCAAGAGACGTCTATTATAACATGTGAATAAATCGCTACGACACAAAGATTCTCGGGGAGATAGTACCATGGAAGGCCCAATTTGTCTGATAAATGACTGAAACATGTCCCGCGGCGAGTAGATCAATGGGACTTCTGTTTCTGCACGTTGCGGGGAATTTGGAATAGGCTGATATTCATTCGAATCTGATATTTCTCCAGGGGTCTCACCAGCGGATGCAAATATCATGGATTCTTCAGGGAACGAATATATGCTTGGAGAGACGGCCGAACCTAACCCACCACCGAATGATCTTTGATTATGAAGAGGAGTCGTAGAGGCGGAATTAGCTCGCCCAAGGAGAGGAAACTGCAGTGCAGCGGCACTCTCTAAACCCCCCAAGTTCTGGTTTATGTCCTGCACCAGACGGACAAGGTTCTTCTCTAGACGATATTGTCTTTCTGTACCTGAAACGTAGTGCTCAAGCTTTGACTCTTTCACAAGATTATCGAGTTGGCTATAGGCTTTCTTGTTTTGAGTCGCAGCGTTTATGAATTCCGTTTCGTATAGTACCTCCTCAGACCCGCTGAGGAAGCTTTCTACGATGATAGTTAGCATAATTGTCAAGGTGCGGCTCATTGTCATCAAGTTTGCCCGAAGCTGTTTTCGAGCGGAGATTGGGAATATCAGAAAAGAAACAGCCATCGTAGCACAGACGCCCATGAGAAGCATCTTCAGCACCTGGAAAATCTTCGCGAAAGACAAGGCTCCCTGCTGCACTGCTCCTTCCTTGGTTAGAACAGTGATGATCGCCAGTGAGGCTAGCGAGCAAGCGACATTCACCAGGGGATCATTGAGTCTCTGCTTGATCCAACCAATGAATCCTAGACCACCACCGCATAGGAGGATGAGCACGATGGCGTGACCCACAGGAAGAAGGCCCAGGTAGTTCTCGAAAAACATTGCTACGCACATGCTCGTGATTGAAATGAATGTAGCGTATAAGAATGCCAAAGACGCGCATATTAGGGCTTTGAACATGCTTCCCCGTGACCGCGCAGGGTGAAAGTACACTGTGATGGTAGCCACCAAATGCTTTCCATCTTGATGTCCCAAAGACGTAGATATCGCCGGGATAAATGTCGCTAGAGATCCCAGTAAGTATGCTAGACTGCATTTAAGAACTCCTTTGCCCTGGTCTGATGTAATAAAATCGTGTATCCATGTCCAGCCTGCGGATACCTTAGCAAGGTACTGCGAACTGGCATCCTGCTGACTGACACCATGATGGCCAGAACTTGCCAATAGTGGCCGTCGCTCTTCGCTATCTTCTGCTGAGGGCCGGTTGACGAAGTTTTTCAGCCGTTGTCCCACTCTCTGGAAGAGGATGGAGGTTGTATGCCATGACTGCGAATAACACTCATTTGGTCAGACAACGAACGGGTAGATTCTGAGACTACCATAAAGGATGACAGCAGCGCTACTCACCTTTGGCCACGTTGGAGTAGGAGACATAGTACTGCCTAGGTGTGGCAAGCTCGCCGGTCTGATTTAGTAGTATCAGACGCTGGGTAAATCCCGGGGGTTCCATGACATCGAAATCCGAGAGAAACATCAACGAGCCGGTGTAGGAAGATGAGCATTATGGGACGAAGTAGCAGTCCAGTGATCAACAAAGTCATGTACTAGGCACTCACAGGGGACCACTGCTCTACAGGTAGGTTTGATTCATGTGTACTACGAGTAGTAAACTTTGAAGGTACCTATATCATATCATCATATGCAGGTTGAATGTTGAGCGCACTTCCACAGTCAGTATACTGGAGAGCCAATAGAATAAACGGCTGCTAGATAGCCTGCATAAAATCAGATCATCAGCTCGGTCAAACCCGTGTGTACGTAGAGGATAAGAGGGCTTGCTTGGAGACCCAAGTTTAACCCCGAGTTACACATCAGCTTGGGACAAATAAATTCATATAATCTAATATATAACTAGACTATGATAATAATGAGATATGTACAGTAGGTGACATGTAACTTATAGATCTTCTTATCTTCCTTCCTCTTAAGGCTCGGATAACCTCTGCCATACTCCGACCTCCAATCCCTTATACATATCATATCATATATCATATGATCTTTATTGAATTCCGAATTTCTTCCGAAGCGATTAATTTTGGGCTATCATGCTACATACCTCTTACCCCACGGCCCTGCACTGCCGCAAGTAGATCCCTCTGTCACGCCCTTGCCCTCTACTTTTGCAGCGAGGAAAGGATTTGGTGCGCTGGGTCCAACTGCTGCTGCCCTAAACGCAGAGAAAGTGGGGCAGCTTTTCCAAGAGTACTTGGCAGAGCCTCATCCCCCAATGGTATAAGGAGCTTGGAATGCGGCCGTTTGGGGAAAACTGTACATCCCGCCCGGGCATGGAGACTTTGCAGTACCACAGGCGAACCGGTTCGCCACGACATTTGTCCAGCAGAGAAAGAAGCCCACTCTTAGACCCCATATAAATGACAAATCTGGCTTAGCGGCTCCATGAACGTCCCTGAACCGGTGAGATGCTTGTCACGGGGTGGGTCGTTCGTGTGACCCCAACCTCGAAGGGGCTTAGTACCGGATCGGAGGGAACCAAATATAAAATCATATTAAAAAGTATCTTCCATGGTTTTATTCTCTGGTATCAAAATATAATTTTACGGATGCCGAATCTTAATTCGATTTGTCGTTAAGGCAGAGGCCCGGTTCTTGTCCAGGGTATGCTTTAGTGGTGGTTTTGAGTCTTCGACTGCTCCGAAGTCATCAACAAATAATATCTGAGTGATTTTACCAGAATCCTGCGGAGGGCTAAGTTGATAAGTCGCGTGGGAGTAATCGATCGGGTGGTCTTTTTAGTCGAGTTCATGGCACTTAATTTTAGTTACTGCAGTAACTTGCCCTTACGCTGCAGCTGCACACTACTATGAAAGTGCATTTTGAAGTCCTTGTGCATTCAGGCTATTGTCAACATGGAGAGTCTTAGATCAATTGACAGTACTCCAAAGGATAATAACAGTAACAGTAGGAGAAAATAACCTCAAGAAGGACAAGAGTACTGCTTACGAGAATGCCACTCATGGGCCCGCCAGTTAATAATGCTCAGGCCTCCTATTAATAGGCAGTCTGATTCATGGTGGCCACTATCGATCGGTTTACAAAGTCTTACTATGGCTATGGGCTCGTACTGTCCCGGTTGAAAACGAATGAAAAGACGAAAGGGGTTTGGCTGTAATGTGATCGCGGTGGGTAGTATAGGACTCGGTTGCCGATCCCTAAGTGAAAACCGAGGCGTAGAGGTTCTGACCAATGAAATGTGCAATCTATGTACAGTACTATTACCATACCATTCTAGGAAAGAGAGTGCGGGGAACCGGGATCCTATGTACCTACCTAAGCAGTAACTCACAGATACTCTTCAGATAAGGTATTAGTCGTAGAGCCTACGGCGAGGCTTGCTATGAAATTTGCGGTGTCCCTAGTAATTGGACTTCATACGAGGCCTTCAGCTCTCCATATCTTGATGGTAGCGTCAGCACCAACAGAAGCAAGTCTGCTGCCTCCAGAAATCCACGCGACACCGTTGACTCCTTCTTTGTGAGCGTGGGATAACTGTGTCCAATCTCCGGGATTTGACAAGTCCCAGACAAAGATGTGTGTGTCCAAACCGCCACTGGCGAGGTGTCTGTTGTTTTCATGCCATACGATCGAAGTGATTCGAGCGGTGTGGGCGGTCCATCGATCAGTAATTAGAGTGCCATCTGCCACTTTGAAGATAAGCACTCGGCCACGGGTATCCCCAGCGGAGAGTAAGGAACCATCCGGAGAGAATGATAGAGCAGATATCGGGTTTCGTGAGCCCTTGATCTCGGCCTTTGAAGTCAAAGTGGAATTTGAAACAGTGTAGATTTGAATAGAGCAATTTTCCCTTCCCACAGCTACCAGATTGCCATGGGCTGCCACCGAAGTCACAGGAGGGGTTGACAAGAACGACCCTGTTTTAGTTTCATCTTGGAATATCTCAACCCCTTCTGAATTGGCTACAAACACTGTAGATATCCCAGTTGCGATTCCCTTCGGTTGGCTAGTAAGCTTGGTCGCCCTTCCAGTATATGTTTTAGCGGCAACGTCGATAGACCGAAGAGTATCATCCCATCCGATACTGTACACTCTACCTTTGCCTTTAGGTGTTGCCGCAAGCCCCGAGATGTAGCCTGAATGACCATTACCTTCAATCTCCTCAGCAGTCCCCGTTGCGATATCCCAGCTACAGACTCTCCCATCGAAACTTCCAGACCATAGAGTTTCATTGTTTCCATCGGAGTTGAACTGTGTCAATGTGGTGATATTCTTTTGGTGACCGTGAAGAACCTGCCTCGATTCAGGTGTCCCCTCAGCCAGATAGTTCAGGTTCCCATTGAGGGAAAGACTGATAATAAGTCCGTCACTCCTGCCTGGAGGCCAAACGACACCAACTTGCTGGTCTTGGACGTCAACAATGCCATCTTCTCCGATAGTCCAAGTCTGTGAGGCTTTGCCCGCTTCTACATCCCAGAGTTTGACGGTCCGGTCTGCGCTGGCCGTTACGAACTTCCGCGAATCCTTGGACCATGATACGCCGAATATGCTACCAGTATGTTCCCCCTCCCCAATTTGCCCTTTGGGTTCCCCGGTCTTGCCATCGTAGAGCCAAATTCTCCGATCTCCGCCAACACTAACAAGATGGGCGCCGTCTGGACTGAAGCCAACACCGTGGATATAATTTGAATGTTTACCACGGAGACTCATGTTGAATTTAAAGGGAACCCCATGGTAGAAAACAAGCGTCTTGTCGTCACCGGCAGCGGCAGCTCTCAGAGGCCGTTGTTGCCTGATCGATACGGAATTGATGCTCTGAGAATGACCAGTGATCTCACCTACCGTATTCCCGCTGTCCGCAGTGATGCAGTGCCCATATCTTTGCTTGCCATCACCCACGGCTATGATACGCTGCGAGTCCCCATCCCAGGAGAGATCATTGATGCGTCCGTTGACAATGGGATATTCGCCTTTGGTGAGGCCTTCTCCGACACAATCCCACACCCGTACTATTCCGGAAATATCGCCACTAGCAACGTAAAATCCGGATGGCGAAAAACGGGCGACTGTAGTCTGAGCTTTATGACCCGTATATTGCTTCGCTATGGCGGGGTTGTCAATGGAGCGGAGGAAAATAGACTTATTTGACTGGAGGCCAAGTCATCAGACACATCCAATGAGTAATCATACGTAATAAAGGCATATACCGCGTAGGCGAGTCGTTCTCCCTTAATGTCGGAAGCGAGTTGTGTTGGCTGGCCCCTTGTTGTAGAAGGGCTGGCGGCCCAAATGTATTCTGGATCTGTTTCAGCCTAGCATGCGGGCATGGAGAAATCATTAATAACGGCCTTACCATTTCTCAGGGACATAGTAGTGTTGGCTCGAGAGATGATTAATAGAAGCTTTTGAAGGGAAAAAAAGTATAAACTGCCGTAAGTGAGGTGGGAGGGGAAATTTATCTGTCCAAGGAGGGTCAAGTCTAAAAGTCAAGACTTTTTTGGTGTCACGTGCATGTGCACGTGCTACCCTTACTCCAATTAGTTCGTGTAGTAGCGTGGCTAGTAAATTAGAGGTCAGAATTCCTTCAAGAATAAATAGGCGCATCTCTGAGACGCTTTTTCTCTCTGTTACGATCCTTTCGCAACCAAATGGCATACCGAAATTGCATCGCCGTGACCTGCGCCTGTAGCCAAGGAAGCATGAGGATCTAGAAGACCATATGCGGGACAAGTTGTTGAACGGGATCATAGCCATGACCAGAGGAATTCCCGGAATGTCGCCAAGTCGGAAGCAAAAGACATTTAGATTCTTGACTGTATGTGGCTATGTGTGTGAATTTCGATAAACATATAAACATGGTAGGATGGCAAAATGCAAAGCGCCATCAGTCGTTCGAGGAGATCAACAGGCCAATCTAACGATCTCGCTATCATAGCCTATTATTCCTAATTTTTATGCCTACTGCAGCTCGCTTTAATTTAGAACTAATAATCTAGCATGGCAGGATCAATGTTTTCATATTCGCTGAGTTGGAGGAAAAGATTTTTATGAAGACGCCATAAGAATAGAGAAGACCGGCACAAATCTGAAGCAGACCAGAGCTCTTTACGGCTTACGAAGATCGCTGTTACTGTGGCTAAAGAGCTTTTATTCCTACCTGACGGGATGCTCTGTAGGAAGAACAACTACGGATGAAGTAGACGTTAAAAGATCCCATAACAGCAGACTACGAAAAGGGACTCGATCAAACGAGACAATTGATCATAAATGGCATTCAATGGGGAAGAGAACAACAGGCTGAGAGTTATAATCGACGACGTGAGGGGACGCCAAAAAACTTCCTCCATGAATGAAGGTCTACCCTATTTTGCCACGTATCCTTTTCGAACTCCCGAATCTGGTGAGAACAAGTTGGTTATTGAAGAAGAATTCGGTGCGGAAGGGATACTCGTGAAAAGGGAAAAAAGTCCAATACAGCGTCAGATGGCTAGGATACCTAATAATAACCCTATACTCCGAGATAACATACATTCGTATTGACGGTACAGGACTAGATGGACTTCAACCATAGTATACGTATCATCGAGAGTTTATAATACATCCACTATCATATTTTTTCACTCTGTGATAATCACCTCATAACTGAGAGTCCATTCTCGCGCAGGGTTGAGCGTGGCGCAATACTGAAATTGTATGGTGCATTCCACCCACACTTGCTCTCCAAACGGACCTTGACCCGAGAACTTGCTGATTAGGAAGTCTAGCCTGAGGAAGAATAGCCGACAAATGGATACTGCAGAACTACTTGGGCATTCAATCAGTCTAATAAGGCGTGTCCATTTCTATTCGCAGCATCTTTCCTTTCATCAAAGGTGGCCGAAAATTGAATTACAGACTATAGATCTAAAGCTGTTCTCCAGCATATTCTACGGCTTTTTTGCCTTTGGTATATTTGGTAGTGGTCGCACACGCTGCCGGTTGTCTGTTGGCTGGCTGCACGGCACTATAGAGAATTGATGTCGGGTCTCTCTAGCAAAAACATTACCAACTCCTGAGGGACTCAGCAATAAAGAAGTAAAATGAATTGGCTTATTGTTATTACTATTTATGTGTCTATTTTGGCTCAGGACTCTAACAAAAGGTCTATGATGGAGACGCCGCCTTACTATCATACCATATAGTACAGTGGTACTCTTGGTATGCTTATGTATATCATACATGTCTAGTAGATAATATTATAAAATACATTGATCATATATATTATGTTCATAACTTCTGGTCCGTATCTTCAGATAGCTGAAGCTCGACTGGTCACCTCCATCCCCCTATAGCCCTTTCCCTGTCGTCGATGCCTCTATCGCGCCTCCGTTCAGGCAAACCGACCAGCATTCAGCCTGGCCTTTGCTTTCGCTGCAAGGATCTCTGGGTGCCTATGAACACTAGGCATCAGACCTAGGCCGACTGCTCGTCGAATAGCCTTCGCGATCTTCCGCTGATTGACGGCGCGGAGGCCTGTTTCGCGCCTGTGTTTGATACGACCCATTGGAGTCACATACTCGGACATAATGGAGAAATTCTTATCATTGAGGTCTAAGAATCAACAAGCGCGTTTCTCACAGGCGGTAAAGGTAGGATTTCTATGATACGCACCTTGTATTGATTCAAGGGATCTAAATTTAGCGCATCAAAAGCGTCTGTTGGAGGACTGCAGCGCTTCCGCCACTTCTTCATCTCTGCCGGACTCAAGTCGTGTGGAGAGTAGACATCGCCCGCCTTCCATTCATGACCCTGGAACCTTTCCAGAACCCTGCTTTCTGCTTGGGCCTTTTGATCCTCGAGCAACCGGTACCGACTGGGAATTCGGCGATTTGGTGATGTCGCTCCTGGTTTTTATCGATTAAATGTAGGTTCGTTCATTGTGGGATGAATCAAAATCCAGCTATTTAGCATACCTGCAGTGGTAGGGAAAGGATATCGAGGGCTGGATGTAGCTGATCTTGAGACCGTTAAGAGCAAGGCATTCCATCGATGTGAGAATGGTGGTATTTTCTTCGCGATGTTGATGCTGGGAGGAAGCGCTGGACGGAGAAGATTTAATAACATAATGGTTCAAACTCTTCTGTCGGATTTAAGTATAGATCGAGTATGTAGAGGAGGGAACTTCTAATGAGTTGGTGCTGGTGAACCTGGAGACTTTCATGTCAGGATCGCCATGATACATGCGATACTTACACACTAGTACATACATACCAATCAACAGAATGCAGGGATTATGCGTGTGTCATTAGTAGTAGTAGCATTATCTTACGTCTATAAGCGGCCGAAAAGCTGCATAGGACAATGTGTGTGTCATTGTTATTGTTTAAAGTCTATATCAAATATTTGACTCCTCAATTAGCACAATGTTTGATGGGGTATCACGTGGTCTAAGTTTTGTACGATCGATTGCTGGAACCGTATCCTGATTAGGGTTAGCTCATATTAGCCGACTATATTCTATTATAGACTAGTGTAGCGCTTCCAGCTGTGCATGTCTTCTTGTTCTCGTATTTGAGTCGCTGTCTCTAGACATCGCTATGGCTGATATTCCGTTGCTAACGCAATACCAAAGATAATGATGTGGAGAATCTGATCCCTTGGGTATTCCAGGGTGCTGATATTGCACATGACGATCGTGGGATAGATTTGGCAAAAAAGAGACCCCAATTTGGCCATTTTTTCAACATACTCTTTCGGTGTTGAGCTACTAGCTGAGGGGGTTGTGAAAGAATACGAGTTCACAGAGAACAATGTTAATGGAATTAATGAAGACTATCTATGGTAGTCTTGAAGGCTGAAAAGACACTGGAACTTAGTGAGTTATCAGCCCTTATTTGTCCTATGTAGTTATAGTTTTTATATTAATGATCTCCAAAGTTTTCCCGTAGCGATACGGTATGTAGGCCCGTTTGCCTGTATATCCTTGATCGTGCGGGGCTCCGGCCACTCGAGAATAGTGTCCAGTCGAGAGCGACATATAGATACCTTTGTCGGATACTACATAACCAAGGAAATTGAATTCCTTCGTACGAAAGGTGCACTTAGACAACTTGCAGTAAAGCCCAACATCACGTAGTGCCGTGAGTAGCAAACGAGCGTGCTCTCACAAAAACGTCCAAAATACTCTCGGAGCGTTTGGTTAGCGTATGACCGAAACGCTGCGGGTGTGTTTGTCAGTCCTAATGGAACGACAAGATACCAAAAGCACGAAGTGGCGTGCGGAAGGCGGTCTTCCACTTGTCGCCTTCTCGGATCCGAATTCGATGATAGGCATTCTTTAGGTCTAACGTGCGGCTTCCGATAGGGAATCGGAGCGTTTCACATTCGAATCTTGTACAAAGGGCGTAAGGAGAGCCTGTTGTCAGGTTCTAGATCGATCGACAGATCTCCCTCCTGGTGCGGTGGATGCACTCAGGCCCAGTCTATTTATGATAACAGTGATATTTGGAATCAATCCGAGCATACCTTGCATGTCCATAGATAGACTCAATTAATGAGATGTATCTGCCTCTATCTGGCGTTGCCTGAATTTTCGTGGGCAGCCCGGCGTCCTGGTCTCCTGGCCAGCTTGATGCCTCGACCAAAGCCCAACTTTATATCCCACCCATCTCAGCACCTGTTTATATTACTTCTAATTCCTTGTATGCCAAGGGCACATCGGACCCGAAGCCCTTCCAGCCCCATGCTGGCCCAGGTCGATTCACACTTTTGCTGATGTTGATCCAGGCGATCTCTATCCAGCGATAACGGCCTTCTCGATCGAAGCTAGCGACGCGCTTTAAACGGTCTATATCGATGTCCTCGTACGAGCGAACCCAGGCGAGGAACCGGTCTTGTGGATAGCAGACTTCAGTAAAATAAAGTATCGTCACAAACATGAACGGTAGCTGGCCTGGGACCTGGTAACATATTCGGTTATTCCGCTAGCTGATGTCGCTATTACGCTAAGATTTCACCGAACCAATGGTTAATTCTTGATTTACCTGACAGCGTTTATAGCATTTTACTTTGACATTGTTGCCTTCGGATAAATACTCAACTAGGCACGGCCGCGCAAAAGCTGACAGCTCTGCCACTTGGATAAGATCAAGGAATATAGGATAGGTGTGATCCAGCTGTCGCTTTGCCTCCCGTGTAAACCGAACGTGGTGAAGAAGCTCAGCTGTAATCACTCCATTTGCCAGACTGATACTCGGCTGAGACTTGGACCGAGCCATTGGTTTTATAATCCCGCAATAGCGCTCCATAGGAAATTGCCACCAGTATCTAGCAGGCCCGCAATCTCGGATTTGCGAGGCTAGATGAACAAGGTTATGTATATTGACGGAACAAACGGGAAGACGCCTTGGGTCCCAGCAATAGTATAGGTCCTCATATTTCCGGATGAAATCAATAGTCAATCATTCGGGCGAGGAATTTCAGATTTCTGAATTGAATGTTGCGTTCTAGTGAGTAGATTTGACCAAACTGATGGAAATTACTCACGGAATCATCCCCTAGGTGCTGATCCAAAAGTGGAGTTTCATAGTACTTTAGCCAGGCTTCCCACTCGGCGGCCTTATAGCTCTTGTAATGGCGATCAATCCGACGAGGAGCATGACCAAGATATGGTGGAATCTCCCCTCGGGCAGACAAGAGACTTTTGCTGGTCGTGATAATTAAAGCCTTTGAGAGATGACGATTCTCGACTGACGGAATACTTCGTTCAAAAGTTAGCTTTGTTTTGATTCCACAGCTTGAAAAACGTTTCAGTAACATTTTGCAACACACAGTGCGTAATGTCCATTGGAAAGCTCCGGGGAAAGTGAAGAGAGCGAAGTTCAAGGAGGATAGATACGCATTAATGCCGAATCACACGCTGTATTCGGGGTCATCCGCTGCTACTATCAAGTCAGTGATTTCTTGCAGGTCGTCGCCACGAAGCGGTGGCTGGACAAAATTATAATCTGTGTGCGGAACATAATATGTCTTCACAGCTGACTCCCTCTAAAGACGACTTCGCATCCAGCGCATTAAGGGTGTGTCGATATTGTAGTTCTTCAAAAGCTCTTTTAGAGCGCTGTATTTAGCACGAGGCATATTTTGAGACCACTCTGCTAATGCGAGGAAGAGATCGACGCCGCCAGTATCATCACAATCTAGAATAATGTTAGTTAGAAGAGCCCGAAAAGCGGATAACAGCGGACCCGATTCAGTTTCTGATACACCAGACATTTCCTCGAGTATTCAATCCAACAACAGGCCGCTGGGAGTCACTCCCGCTATCACTCTCACCGCTCCCCCGGCCCTCACTATTCTCCTCAGAATATTCATGAGTACTTTGATAGATCCCTTCTAACCGGACTCCATCGCCTATAGTGCCAACGGCATCCTACGAGCATGGTGTGAAGATATTATCACCCTCAAGATCTTCATCGTTGAGATCGGCTGTGGCTGGAGAGATATCATTAAGCCCACTCGTCTCAATGTCGAGTTCATGCCGGTCTCGCTCAAATTTCAGTACTCGGCGGTGGTAGTTGTAGGTACCTATAGATCAGAAGCGATGGCCGCAGAGGGATGGAGAAAACAACGACAATGGAAGCGTGCCATTCCTCTCTGCTATAGAGACTGCTTTCTATAGCGCCAATACGTAGTTCGGTTCAACTACCACGGCCAGGAACTTCTTCCGAGCAGCGTCAACACTTACAGATGGTCAGACTGAGGCAGTTTAATAATGCGACTGCGTGAAGTATGAGGGGAATCGTTAATTTGGGATATAATTAAATTTGAAGCCTAGATAGTACTGTCATGTATTACAACTGTACATAAGTACATGTGGGCGGGCCCTACATCTTGGGGATATACCAATAAGAGGATACAAGTCACCTACCCATATCATTCTTTATTTATATATTTCGATCATATCTTATATTCTGGTTATATTCCTCAACTGATGGAGATCGGAGTACTGATGAGAAATCTGTTACAGATTGCGCGGACTTGGCTCTCACCTCCGAATCACATGCCACCTTGGATATTTGATGCTTTATTGGATGTTGAAGCAAGATAATTATCTACTAGTTAGCAGGTAGTTAAAAGTTAGAACCGTAAACTGTTATCGGGACCTGTCCAATTGTTTTTCTACTAGCTTTACTTGGGTGTGGTTTGAACTTCTGGACCAATGATTTTTCGGATTCTCGGTTTTCTCTATGGACACGAAACGCAATCACATCTTTCTGAGAGATTGGTAGTTAACGGGAGGCAAAGTATGTCAAGACTAGAAGATGAGAGGAACTTTATAATCATGATTCGACTCTCACCTCCCCTACGTTGTAGGCGATTTTGGCAGGTTGGTGTTTTGCTGGATAAGCGAGCAGTTTCCAGTCACATAGATAGAGACAAAGAGAGCCTTACTTAATACTTGAGCATGAAATTGGCATAAATGCTGAGCCTTCTAACCAGAATTAGAGAAAAAAGGAATCCAAACAGCAATTCTCTTGGAATAATAGCCTCAGTTCCTTACTTCCGATATCTTTTTGGCTCAAAAATTTCGAAATCTCAGTTGAAACTCGAGTATCATGCCTTCGACTAGTACTTCATTTTCTATCACCAGCACAGCTGGACAACAGCCCTACTGTCGTAATCCCTCGCGATCGGAGGCGGGGAATTGAAAAATTTAGCCAGCTCTCTAAACTCGCTCGAGGCTTTCGAGGCTAGTGCCGGCCCCCAAGAGGCTGCCAAAATTTGCATCGCCAAGGATACCGATAGGAGCTGACAGGGGAAGATGGCGTAAAAAAGATGCAGCCCCTGTAAAGAGAATTAGAACACTTTCACGTCGGTCTGGGCGCAAGAGCAAATCGACACGAAAAGTTTGTGACGAGGCAGATAATCGGGAAAGGGAACATACCCAGGTGACGAAGAAGAAAAGGACTATGGAAAGATAAGGGGGAAGAGACGGAAGGGTGAGGCACAGGCGGTGTTGGATACGATTAGTTTTATAGCCGCATGCGACCTTAGGAACAATAGTATATCTGGATAGGAATCGGGCAGGTGTCTGTTTGGGTGGCATCATACTCAAATAGGTATCAAGCTGAGCAAGCCGGCCGGATCTAGTGTCGTAGGCATCAAGCCAACCTTGGAACCGAACAGGCTCGACTTGACTTTCAAGATTTCCCTCATCAATAGAATCATATCAATAACATGTTTTAATTTTAGATCTATTATCTATTGGAACAATTCCCCGTAACTGCCTGTCATGGGCATGGCCGCCGTTCTTCTAACGACACCCAAGGCCAAATAGCAATGAGCTGGCCTCTAGCCGGCGAGAAAGAAAGAGCCTACTGATTTATACGTCCGTTTCCGAGATGTTTAAATAATAACGATTCTTCTAGCGACGGTGGAGGAGCTGAAGAGTCTTCGGGGCCAGCGGATTGTATATCTTCTTGGGAATAGATGTATAAATCATCCGACATCTCTCTCTATCCCGCTGACTAGAGGCCAGCTATGAAAAGGTTTTTTTTTTATGAGAAGGGAAATTTCCTAATGCACTTGCTTGGATTTCTAACTGAACGTCAGAGGGATGTATTTATATCCATGACCTACGATCTAGATCTAACATACATAACAAGTGAAAACTCGCAACTCCTCCAATAGAATCCTCTTGAATTGTTGAGGAATGTTTAACAATTCAATAAGTTATACCCAACATCTTATTCTCAACATGTTACATGTCGAAGAAGTTGTTGGGAAGGCGTTATAGGTGGCAATAGTAAACTAATTAAGGCTCGAAGAGAACCCCATGGATGTGTCATGAGCTTACATGGATGTATTATGAGCTTATATAATTTCATAACTCAACCATTGGTTCCTAATTATCTCAGAACCAAGGCGGCCGTCCAGTTGCGGGCCATTGTTCCAATGGGGAATAGATCTAAAATCAAAACATGTTGTTGATGATTTTGCTGAGTGATGAGGGAAGGCAACTGACTTTAAAAAAGGGAATGAATATGAACCACTCTAGGTAGGCCTGGTGGCTTTGTTGTAAATGATTGAGAAAACCAGCGGCATGAAGCCCCTCCTTATAGTTGTGCCTAGGCATTGGCGATTCTTCATATGTTTACACTATTGGTTATACCTAAAGCTGTCGCAGCTAACTTCTCACATCCAACCTTGATTATTTGATGTCTGGACATTCTTCACTAGTAGTACTAGTAAGCCCCGCCGCCATATGGGGAGAGAAACTAAGGGTTATAGAACTCAGCTTGGTACTAGTGTATTTTGTGTCAGGGCGGCAGTGTGAAGATCGAGCAAATAGTGATTTCACGAGAAAATCAAGCATGAAGAGAATACTATATGATATAATACAGGACTCAGCATTGATGTTTTGTGTGCCGTGGGTAAAACGCGGCTGTCCTCAGGCGCTGTAGCCGGCGTCATCGTCGTTACCAAGGTGTGTTCTGTTCGTCTCTATGTAGTTTGTCGCAACAACCTTGCATTCGTAATTTTAGTTTATCAGCGCGTAGTACTAGTATGTCTGAATTCCAACTCGCTATCGTATACAGAGTTCCATCTTGCTGTTCATCATCCTCGATCTCCTCAGCGGCCCAGTAGACGTCGCCAATTTCATCGTTTACCCCGATTCGCTTGAACCCCGTTCGCTGCTTTGGGCTTCTTCGTATATACCGAACTATATTCGATAGCTTACCGATAAAACTTCGCCTATGCCACAGGTGGTTGAGTGTCCAGGTCGCCAGTGAGCTCGGCTCAATCGGTCATTATGAACTCAACAGAAATGCCTGATTAATTTAGGTTGAGCGTGTGAGCAAGGCAACGCACCAGCGCTTTCGAAGCCCGGCCCTTCTAGCTTTCTTTGGCTTAGTTGGCTGGTAAATATCTGGCTCAGAGCTAGACTTTTTGGTACTGATCATATGACTAGTGGGCTGGCCATTATAACCCTAGTAATTATCTTGCTATTGGCTAACTTAACTAATGATGGGTCGGGTTGGCGGGCTGAAGCACTAAAAGAGCTGCGCCTTGATATCATCTATTTCATTTGATGTGGCGTCTTGGAGTTGCTGCTTTTCTTTAATAATTCGGTATGGAATCAATATACGTGTAACAGAAGGCAATTGGTGAGGCAACTTAATAAACTCCTTGAAGCTGAGCGGAGAAGTGAAGCAACTGGATGAAGCATAATGAGATTTCGCCTGGGTACTTCTTGTTTCCTTGCGCTTGATCTTACTATCATTACGTACCACCTGTCTTCGCTGAGATTTCGTCTTACCATCCATCTGGGCACCTTAGACCTTAACTATCTGTCCTAAAGATTTTCCTTGTTCACTTAGTACGGTCTCCTCGCTCGTCGGCTGTCTCGCCTACCTTGGCACCCCTAACGTCTCGATAAGGTGGGATTTATGATGACAGCAGGCTATTCAACGCTGTGCTAGACAAGTTCAAATTCGGAGTTTTGATGAAGGAAGCTGAAATGAAATGCATAAGTTTATTATAGTAGCTATCGCGAGAAATCAAGAATTTTAACATGAAGAAAAAGGAAGAGAAGAGTAAGTCAAGGTGGCTAGAACTTGAAGGCAGAGAGCCTAACATAAGCTAGTAGTAACAATTATAATAGCCGCCTTCCCAACTTCAAGTTGCTTGAACTTGCCGGCAAGTCGCATGTTAGCTTATTACTTGATAACGATACCTTAACTTGAAGTGCTTCTATACCGCATGCATCGTTACAACCGAAACGTTATAGCTATAACAGTGGTAAGCAATGCAAAATAGCTTCTTGAAGTCAGTGTTACGATACAGCAATAGCAGAAGCGGTGATAGACTAAGGTTCTATCAACCTTCAGGTAAGTAGCAAAATAATCTCAGTTAAACTGGGTCAAGGGGTATAGGGAACTTGAAAGCCCAGTGCTAGTTCCACCAATCCCCGGCATTTATCCTTGTCTGGCACAGCGTTGAATAGCCTGCTGTCCTCATAAATCCACCTTATCAAGACGTTAGGGGCGCCAAGACAGACAGAGCGAGGTAGGCAAGACAGCCGACAAGCGAGGAGACCGTACTAAGTGAACAAGGAAAATCTTTAGGACAGATAGTTAAGGTCTAAGGTGCCCAGATGGATGGTAAGACGAAATCTTAGCGAAGACAGGTGGTACGTAATGATAGTAATAAGTCGAGCGCAAGGAAACAAGAAGTGCCCAGGCGAAATCTCATTAAGTAAGCAGGCTTCATCCAGCTGCTTCACTTCTCCGCTCAACTTCAAGGCGTTTAGTAAGTTGCCTCACCAATTGCCTTCCGTTACACGTGGAGCTTGGATCATATAACGTATTATATTGATCCCATACTGAATTATCAAAGAAAACCAAAAAACGACATTTAGAGAGTTTGTCACAGCTTGCTCTATGGGCAGACTGTCCAGCTGGGCAAAAAGAAGTTTAAAATGCTGTTTGCAACTACTTACACCCAGCAGGGGAAGCTGCACCACAACTTTTTGTTTCCATTGTCGGTTTAGAAGAGGTTGGTCGACGACTCAATACTTGGTCACTAACCAGTGAACAAGATCTAGAAAGCTATGGGCGATTTGCCGTAGAAGGCAATGTTCATGATACAATCGCGGAGCCATGCAAGATACCTGGTGCCCGAGACAGATTTCAGCCCGGCAATGGAGTCCAGTTCGAAAATCATGCCAACGCCTTGCATGAGATTGAGGATGACGAATCGGAAACAATCCACCAATCCAATTCAGTGTTCCAAACCTGATCAGTACTGTATCCTCCGAGTCAACGACACCTAGTTAGAACGGTTGAGTACAAGCCACCCCACAAGCTCTCTGTGGAAAACCTTCGTGCGGCTTCAGCCCGTGGATACCTGGAAGGAAATAGTCGCGCTACAGACTATCCCTACCGATAGGGGGGATAAATCGGAGTATAATGCAAAACAGCTGACGGGGTCAGCAATAGCCCAGGTATATCATGTGATGATCCAAGAAGGGCTCGAGTACCCCTATGTAACTACCGAGCTTACCTTGGCGTGTCCCATACAATGTACGCTTTATTACTATCTTTGTAAACCTAACATGAAAGTGAATTGGGAAGATGGCCAAAGTGTCCAACAGCCAAAGACAGCTATTGACAGGGTTTTGTGTCTTTGCTTAATGAGCTTTTGTTCTCCTCCTCGTAACCAAGAGGGCGGAATAGCGGACACCAGCTCTCACAGTCGCTCATTAGTTTTTGCCATTTCTCCGGTCTACCTGTTGGCCAATCGATATACTTTGCGTTCATCATGGTTCTGTGTCTTACCTTGACCATGCCCTGCATTTGAGCATGGGTTGGCTTGGTGGAAGCCTCGGGACCATTCAACCATTCCCTAATAGATTTGTCAGACGGGAGTTGCGATCTCTTTGGCTCCATAAAGGAAGTAAATCTTCGCCAACTTAATTGCTCCCAAGGGTCTGCGGTTCATGTCTTTCCGGTAGCAATTAAGTTGGCGAAGATTTACTTCCTTTATGGACCCGGGGAGATTCGCTGCATGCTACTTATGGCTTGGGGAAGTGAGTGAATAATAAATCTTAAGCAGTCGTCAAAGCTACACCGTGAAAGACGTAGTAAAATCTCAAGACGGCCGCAGGTTAACTGATATTGAGTAGATACATTAGCAGTTATCCACTCCATAAGTTTGCGGATATGATCTTGCTGTCTGTCATAGGCCTTCAGCTCAAACAAATCTCAAGCAGTCGCCAAAGCTACGCTGTGAAATTTCAAGGTTAGAGAAGGAAATCTGTGCCTTTGGAGGTATGCATCAAGGCCTTCAGCCAGACAATATCTTATGGAACGCTGAGCTAGAACGGGCTCGGATTATTGATTTTCATTGTTCGAAGCTAGATTGTTGACCGATGGAAAACCAGATGAGGTCGCTTACTAAGAGACGGTTTACTATGTAAACTGAAGTGGAAGAACCAAAAAGACCTCGTGCAGTCCAGTGAACTCGGAAGGCACTATAATTCCGAACTTACTCAGTATTGGCGAGCAAGCGAAGCTTCGGAAGCTGATTATAGGCACCATACCGGAAGCAAAGAGATCGCAACTCCCGTCGGACAAATCTATTAAGGAGTGGTTGAATGGTCCCGAGGCTTCCACCAAGCCAACCCATGCTCAAATGCAGGGCATGGTCAAGGTAAGACACAGAACCATGATGAACGTAAAGTATATCGATTGGCCAACGAACAGACTGGAGAAACGGTTGTCAGAGTGGCAAAAAAATAATGAGCGATTATGAGAGGTGGTGTCCACCTCCCTACCAGCTCTGGGCAAGCGATCCCAGCCTCGTATGGGGAGAGGCCCTTGGAGTGCAACGGCTTTTGATCGACTCGTCGAGGCTATCACCTACAACGGTTTGAACGACTGGAGCATCTATAGAGCCTCAATGGAGCTGAGGCAAGCATGGGAGCAGAGATCTATTAGAAGCGGTATGCAGGTTGCAGGCAAGGGCCGAATCTCAGAGGTCACTTTTGCAGTTGGACTTCAGTTTGATGGAATTGAAACCACCAAGGAAAAGAGTGAGGAGTCCCAGGCGGAACCAGTCAATTCTCACAAGCATTATAGGAACAACAGCCATCAACAGTCGAGCAACAAGCGGAGCTGACGGAACCCATGTTGGGGTTGCGGGGGGCGATGATCACAACCCTTTTGGCTGTGTATTGATTGGGGGTTCAAATCCGAGAAAAATCAACGTTCCAGAAGAAAGACGGAAGATATTCCAAGAAAAGATGAGCAGCCACGAGTTCGCGGAGAAGATTCGGAAGCTCAGAGAGGCTGAAGGAATCAGGAGAGAACTAAGGTAACAGTGCGAATGAGATGAGGCTGTGAATAGAGGGATGGAGCTAGAGAAAGAGACGCAATCTGGGAAAATAGCTAGACAAATAAATGGGCATTTTGCTACTACTATATTCTCCACATCTTATATCTTTCTACTGGGGGACTATTTTCTCCTTGACTCAGGGTCCTGTCCACGTCCCACGAGACCGTCAAAGATTCAGCGACTTCCGACGCCCGCCGCGTGGTCGCTATGCTATTTGTGGGAGTGGAAAAGTTCCAATACAGGCTACGGTAAGGTTGATATAGTGTTAACTAACCAAAATGGTAGGAAGCGATTACTTAGGCTATGCAATGTAGCCTACTGCCCTCAATTTCCGACGAATATCGTGTCTCTGGAACTTCTTGAAACCCGAGGGATAGATTGGAAACATAGAGATGGGCAGATCGTGGTTAGAAATGATTGCGAGGCGCTCGGGAATACGAGGCGAATCTTATGCCCAATATGTGATCGGGCATAACGAAAACAACAAATAAGAACCACAGCATATTGACTGGTCTGACCTTGAAGAAGGATGGGATGGGTATCAAGGAGATAGGCGAACCATCCGGAGACGCACAATCATTACTTGCGAGGCGACTGGAATGATGTTGGTGTATTTCACTACTTCACGAGAGGATGAAAATCTCCCAATTCTCCGAGACACACCGAGTTGGCTTCCCCTACGTTACAATTCAACCATCTCTGTCATAAGATCCGATAACGAGCTGAATCGGAAGAAAGCCAAGGAATGGCTCAATCGCCGTGGAACCACGCCTCCTGGATACATCGCTGCCCTTCAGCACCAGTCAAGCTCCCTCCCAGTTGCTATATAAGAAATTTCTTTTTGCTACTTTTTTCTTTTTCTACCGCTTGGCGGCTTCTCGAAGCTGGTCGATCTCTCGCCGCAAAAGAAGAGAATTCTACATGGTAACTTCGGCGCTTTTGATAACCTTAATATAATCAGCCTGGAAAAGCTTTGATGGTGATGCTGTTGAGCCCCGCTGTAGGCTCTTAATTCACATCTTTTGCCACTCCAGTTCATGCATATTGGCAGGCGTTCCCCTTAACCCAAATGACTAATTGCTTTGGGCAGTAAGTGGTGGTGATGGTGTTTTGTCATGGACATCGACTTGGATATGAAGTTTGTCTAGCTAACTGGAGGCGACCTTCCCTAGATCGATCAGCCATTGAAAGGTAGGAGAACAATACACTATGATAATAGCGGTCAAATGATGATTAGGATTTCTTGAAGTTGCTGTTTAGAAATTCAGGTGGCCAATACGAAAGTAGCTCGCGGAGACACTTGGGGCTAAACCGGGGCCCGATTCATTACTATTGCTCACCACCTATTTAGGATATTCGGAATTAATTTGGTCATACTTAAGTAGAATATGCCCCGCAAGTCACAACGAAGAAGCGGTGTGACTTACAATTCCAGTTTACTAAGCTTAGAAATGTCCGTGGCCGTTCAAGTTCTAATGATACCCAATAATTTCGATCCCACAAGTGCCACATGGATTTTCAAATCAAAGCGTTACTTTCAGCTAACTGATGGTCCTGACTAGCAGCGGCTCGGAACGAAACGTGGATCAGGTCAGTCTTGAGCTCTAGGTATTCTGATGTAATGTACATTACGAGCGAGCTCGGTGCTGACCACCAACGACAGCCAACACTAGCCTTCCACTCGGTGGGCAGATGAGATTGAGAAGTGTGCCCATACGAGATCTGCGGGTGTTTAACGTAATAGGGGACGCGACGAGTAGGCCGAACCTATAGCTTCATTCAACTGACTTAAGCTAAAGCCATCGTTCAATCTAACCCCCACTGCCCCTCAAGTTCCTAAGCGGAGCTGGTGGGCTTCCCAGTACATTCCTTCGATTTGTGAACAGATTTGCCGCCACGAAAATAACGACCTTCGTTAGCAGATTTATCCCGTTCCCGCAATAGATGTTCAATATGACCACCTACCCGCTCGTATTCCAAAATCCAATTATCGACTCCCTAGTCCGAATAACAATTATTTCATTATCTTTCCTAAGACGCCGTTAAATCACACCGAAAGATATTGTGAACGAGGATATAGCAGTTCCAGCATTGGTACGGCTCCCGGATTACCGGCAATGTATCATAGTAAGGAAGAACCTAGGAGAGAGCCCGAAGACTCAGGGGAATTTCCTGTCCTTACCCTCGTTCTTTCCATGCTCAGATATCGGAAAACACATAAGGATACAGAGAACGTCAAACGGAAATGGTTACATTCTTGTACTTTTGCCGTCGACCCTGCTCAGAAAGCCTCTTCCGTTGCGAGGGTACGGATAAAAATACTTTGATGGTCCCAATATTGTATGGACTGAAGATTTCGTTGCCATGTCGTCTAGCAGCGACGAAACACATGAAGAAAAGAATCCTTGAACTCCTAATGATTTCGAATACACAACCGCTACCCACACCTGGAACTGGATATTCTCTACCTATGAGCCTGACTGTGGAAGAACAATCTCTACCGACATCCGCAAATGGAGGGTTACTGCTTGGGCTATTCGACTCTTGATTGATACCGGATGGTCTCTTTACTTGTTGGTGACTTCCAGGAGTATTCTCTGTAAACGACTCTTGTTAACGCTTCGTTCTAACTCATGATAAATGGATCATTCCACTATCATGTACACGTCGGGGTCCTAGAAGAGACAGACAACTGAGTAATAATATACATCTTTGACTTTATATCTCCATTGTAGTCACCTCAATTTAGTATATCTACCGGAACAGGTTGTGGAGCCGGCATCAACCTAGGAGGGGGCGGCAGCCGCCACGGCCACCAAACTCGATAGAAGGCCTTCGAAACCAGGCGAGGGAGGTCATGAGGGATCCTACTAGGGTTTACGAGGCCGAAGCAGAGCAGCGTGGCAGACGACGCAGTAGGCGACAACGGGCAGCCGAAAATCAAGGGAGCCGAGAATCGGCAGATGCGGAAACACTGGTGGATGTCTGGCGGAGGGCAAGGTGGAAGGGGCAGTAGGAGCGGGCTTCTGCCGTGGAAAACCCAGATGCTGCGGCCACACAAGGAACCTGAATAGGCCCAGGAGTACAATGGCCACCCTCCTTAGGACGGAGGCCCTCAACGACTTCCTGCACCGAGTGAGTTGGGGTACTAGAGGTGGAGGCGAGATGCCCATGCCGATGGGAGAGACGGACGCCCAAGCACGTGGTTGTGTTCTGTCCTAACATCGCTAGCCGAGACCGCATGCTGGCTGATGCTGGCATCACAGACTACGACAAGGTGCTCAGCACAGGAAGAGGGCTAAAGGCAGTCACATCATGGCTTATCTGCCAGGGGGTCCTCCCTCAATTCAAGTGCGCCAAGGAGATAACTGAGGAGGACCGGAGTGGGTGGCGACCGCTTGAGTCGCTAGAATATAGGGGGGGAACTGGGGGTTAGACGGAGGATGATGAGACTTCTCCCATAGCTGGCCTATGGACACATTGGTCACCAAGGATACACGAAGTCAGAGGGAGTACAGGCGGTGGCCTTAGTGCACCGGCATATGAGGAGACCTAGGTTTTCCCGCGCGGGACGTGGGTTTTGTCCTATCATAACTAGAGAGTGCGCTGCCTGCATGGGCCCAAAAGGGATCCGAATCGGGCGTAAAATAGATTTAATAATATATCTACCGGATCATCTACCATTACAGTCCTTCAATCACTCTTCTACTACACGGTAAAATCGAGCCGGCTCCAATGGAAAGAGCGACCTGACTTAGGCCCTTTAATCGGTGCCTTAATTCATGAAGCGCAGATTACCTCACAAGCCGCCCTCGGAAGGATGGACCTTGTAGCGGTTCCAATAATTGATGATTCAAGCCATGGCTAACTTCTCTACTAGACTCAATACCGTAGGCTCGGGAGCCCCGACAAGGGTCAGGAGCCCCGTTCCCGTGGAGCAACCGCCTACATACGCAGTAGAAATATCATGCGGATGCTTCTTTCCAGGAGCGCGAAGACTGGCTTCAGGCCCCAAATGGCTTCTTGTTCAATGGGCTAGTACGTAAGTGGAATTTGAAGCCCAACAAACGTCGGTAGAGATTTCAAAAGGGTCCTATGGCAAGGATTTAAAAGATTACGTTGATTCAGACCGCTCCGCTTTGGCGGTGATCTCGGCAAAATTTAGGCCCGGCGAGATTGGATGGTATGCGGCTAATCACCTCAGCAGTTCTACCAGAAGTGAGTTATCCTCGTCAGACGCCTTCCCGGGAATGAACGTTGAGAGCGCCTTCATAATTTATGGCTGGCTTGAGTTTCAGTTTCACTCCAATCGTTATGCCAAAGCTGTTACGAAGATCCAGTCGGCCGAGCATTGCGCTTAGTATTTGACTTGTACTGCATGATCAATGATTGCCCAAACTGTTGCATACGGATCCATTATCATATACGACTGTGAAGCGCATCTCGGTGCAAGTTTCTGTCTTCCTATGAAGGTGGCGGAGATGTCGGTCACGCTGACGGGTTCTCTACCAGCATCGATGGTGGTCCAGCTCGCGGAGGAATCACCTCAGCCGGTTCCTACACCATTATGAGCAAGTACAGCAAAATCTCCAGTCAAACACTGCCAAGCCAGTAGCATCGGCCTTTCCTTCACCCACTATCATAGCGGCTTCAAGTTCACCTCACTTATCGTTAGGGCTGGCCTAGATAAACGAGATGGTGATGAGGATGATAGGGGAATGATTGTGCGGCTTTTGGAACCTAGGCCAGCTTTGGCAGGAGATCAATAGCCCTCAGTATCGCGCCTGCATGTCTCTTTGACAAGTAGACTAGAAAGTCCGATTTGAGGGGGATTTCATTTGGCTCAAGATACTACTGACCATGAATGAAGACTTTGTCCTCCACGACGTACCCGGGGATTTTAATCAATAATAACAGTCTCAATCTTTCTTGTTTCCAATTTCGAAATCATTATCATGAAATGGTATTCCCTAGGTCAATAACATGCTAATTTACTATTCACAAGGGCAAAGAGTGTGCCGCATAACACCTAGCTAATATCCTTGAAAAACAAGCATCCTGGAAAGAGTACCCCCTTACTATAAAAGATAATTTTATCGTGTGGTTCTTGAGAATTCCTTTTCTAACTATTAGGGGCAAGAAAGGGAAGGGCGATATAACCAGGAAGATGGCCACAAACTAGGCCTTGAGCCGTTTCAGCACGGAATAGATCTGAACGCGAGTTACCCGAAAGTTGTAGATTTTGCACAGCCTAGTACCTGGTCTGATTTTGCTGTGGGAATTCCAAATTCCGCTAATGCTATTGTTCGTGTAGCCTGGGGCTCGTAGACTATGACGGCCTTCCGGTCCGGATAACATTTGGTGCTGTCGCTTGCATGAGCTCCTGTTTTAACAAGAGCTGTCTTGAAATATGGATGGATGAGCATCACGTCATACGCATCCCGCGCGTCTATAATTTCGTAATATTTCTTTCCCTTTCCCATTTCTGTGGAGGGAGCGGCGGAAAATGTCTGAGATAACAAGGTGCAGCAACGGCATCTTCAAGCATATCATGTAATGATTTATAGCAGAAGAAAATGGATCGTTGGGCTAATCTGAGATTGTCGCCGAGGAATGCCGGTCGATCATGATATCGTACGCTTACATAGCAGCCCTATAACCTCCGGATGAGAATGTTACAATGAAATTGAGAACATTTGCTAGCCGTAACAATTGCGACGATCGACGCCCTGGAATTAGAGATACCTTTCAATTGCCCAAGGAGTCGGGATCATCCCGAAGCATTTCTCGATGAGCATTCAGATTGCAGTAAAGCCTGGATGCCAAACGTTGCATGATTAGGTGCTGTCAGCTGTCATGATTTGATCATAAGCTGCTTATGTTCGGGTTGTTGCCCAGTAAGGATTTTCTGCTATACCTTCCCACTATGTGACAGAGAAAGCCCGCTGAACCTCAGGACCTGTTCTCATCATAACCAACTGGCTTATCATACACCCTTTTCGGTTTTCGGGAGTTACATATGCAGTGTGGCCTGCGACCCTATGGTTGTGGACTATCATTTTCGTCAACCATGCTACTAGGATAATTTCGGGCATCTGCGAAGAGAAAGACATCACCCAAGTACGTCATGTAACCTCGATGCGACCCACTGCTGTCGCGAGGGGCTGCTCGGAGGGGATGAAGTGACAACTTGGGCTTTCGGACATTTAGGGGGCTTGGGAGCGTGCGTCTCGAGTGACCCGCGGCCTATATCTTCCATTGCCATAATATCGACCTTTTAGAGGAGTCGACTCTTGATGATAGGCCTTCACAATCGATTGTAGACGGCGCCACGTGTCACGACTTCGCCCTGTCGCCGCAAGAGAAGAACCGTACCAATAGAATGATGAGGAATTGGAATAATACGATTGCATTTTGGGCTGGCTGTTTTCTCGATTGCATCCTGGCCGGGGAAGATGACGCCGCCGTGAAGGTTTCTTATGACCTTTCGGTCTGATTATATCATAAACTTCCCGAATAATAAAATAAGACAGGGTGTACTTTGAACCCCCGCGCGATTCTAGCTAAGCTAAGCAAATCACTACCATTTCAGAAATAGCTGCAAGAGGAGTGTGTCATGGATGGAGTAAGATCTCAAATAAGAAACGAGAAAAAAATCATTAGCGTGAGACGAAAGAAGAGAAACTGACATCATTGATGGATTATTTATGAAACGACACAGGTGATCAGCCAAGATCCCGACCGCCGACCGATGCTTTGAATTCGTTGGTCTCGCCCGTTTCAGAGCTGCAAGGAACCGTGGGAAGTTGCCACAAACTTCCTTTAGCGCGGATTCAAGTGCCGCATTTCCCATCGGATCAATGATTCTCCGATGGAATCTTATGTTATCCAAAAACCCCCGTCCACCAATAATAGTATATGATTCCTCGATCTTTCCTCGATCTGTATGACTGATCCATTTCCCCTGAACGATCTAGAATGCGAGGCAGCTATGGGTACGGTTTATTTTTATATATCCGGTAAGTTATCGTAGCTATGGAAAGTAGAGTACCAAAATTTAATATGATATGAGATTGTTTTTATTACCTGTATGGTGTATTCATTCCATCGGTCGATAATATATATATATATAGAGAGAGAGAGAGAGATCAAAAAAGGTTAGACCAAGTGTATTAATAGGAGGAGGATGGCTCCACGTGACGGGGACCGTTTGTTGTTCTGCTTCTTTTATATTATTATATTTATTATATGTATTGTTGTCACGTCAGCTAATTTATCATACGAACGGTTAGCACTTGCAGGGATATTTATAGTAGATCCCGTAAGAGATTTCGCTCCGTCGTTTCCAAGTATGTAAAGTTACGGCGTACCAACTGAATGGGCTCAACCAGGAAGAAACTCCACCCTTTGGAACGGCGGTCACCTTGGAACGATATGCTGCATCTAAATGCCTTTGTCCAAACACTACTCTTAGTGGAAGCTCGGTTCATATTTGATCGATCCGTGCTCCTGGCAGGAAAGATATGCTCCCGAAACCCCATGTATGTCTTGCAGATTTCTTGGAAATCTCCAGAACTTGGTCCGGGACGAAATAAGGACGCATGCATCCAAGGTGTGAATGACCTCTCGGGTTCGATCTGTTGTCGGTACTTTCCCTATCCAACCGTTGATAACTTGCCACCATTTTGTAGCCGTCATAATCCCACCGTCACATCTTCTGAGATCTCATGCTAATCCTCACCAGCAATCCCCAACTACCATCCTTGCAGGCTGTATGTAGCTCCTCACCCTTCGCTCAATCTATTAGCTATTTAAACCCCCCCGGTATGCATCTTATATTAGGGATCTAGATTAAGGGCGGAGGCATCTTGGTGGCCGGTATCGCACCCGACTCTTTCGCGTGCGAGATCCCCCTTAGGCGGGTGTGAGTCGGTTGAGGGAGGCACCCTGGGAGCGTACCCTGGGAACCCCAACTCTATTGCGCCGATTGGTAGAGACATAGGAAGATGGTAGCCTTTCCAGCTGAGCAACAATGGCAGCAGAATATGGCCAGCCCTCGCCAAGATGCCGAGAAAACAAAAAGAGTACACTCAAACCACAGTCGCCCTCCTGTACATCCTGTCCTCCTACTACAAGGTCCCTTTGAGGAGTCGATCATGGAGTCCAACAAAAGAACAGCCGATGATCCTCTCCTGACATTAGACGCGCGGTCTCGACACGATCTTGTGCTAAAAAGCGACGAGTATGTCCGCATCTGCGGCGGATCATGGCGTCAAATGTCTGGCGAAAGGCAAGCAGCTCGACCCTTTCACCACAAAAACCCCGGGGAGGAAATCGAAGGAAGCTAACCATGTGTATCATTCAGATACCATCCCCTATGGAAGATCGTCGCACAAATCTCGTTTGGCATGCATCTCCTGGCAAAGGGACTAGCCAAGTCGGAACTCGATGTCATGAGGATCTTACAGAGGCATATCGATGAGCTAGATACATTTCTGGAGAAGACAGCCGAGGACTTCCTTATCGCCCGTGAAGATATTCTGGAACGATTGGGCTACCTCCGCCTGCCACTTAGGAATCTCAGCACATTCGCCGGGATGCTCGAAGACCCCGAATTTCGGCAATCAGTTTCGAAGGACAACGAAAAACTCGAATTCGTCCTCGCCAGGTCGACAGCGGCCATGAATGATGGCTTTAAGGATGTGGCCAAGGGAGTTGAGGCCGTCAGCACCCTCCGGCAGTACTTGAAAGAATTAGACATCGAGTGGCAGGACAGACCCCACAATCTGGACGCTGTGTATCAAATTATGACTAAAAATATAGAAGGTTGGGAGATTGCATTCATCAAACTTGAGAAGACAGGATATAGTCTTGCAGCCGTCCTCGATGAACTCAGGAAGGCGATGACGGAGGTGATTGGAATGGTGAATCGGAAGAACGCGGTTTGTCACGAACACCTCACCACAACAGATCGACTGTCAATGTTCTGACTCCCAAACAGGTTTCCCATTGCGGAAAGGGAAGCAACAAAAGGTCGCGTGCTAGGTCGTTCAAAGATATCTTTTGGCGATCGCCAGGTCGAACCTCAAACGTTTCACTTCCAAGTAATAACCTGTCGAGCCAACAAACAACATCCAATTCCACAATCGGGGAGAGCCACCGAAAGCGAGCTACACATGAAGGACTAGGGCAGCAGAGCCGGGGACCCGGAGACACTACTGCACATCAAAGCGAGAGCGAACCTATGACTTCTCAATCTGCGCCAAAAAAGCCCGCCGACATCAATGGGGACGCTGGGTCTCATACGAAACACAAGCCGGCCTATGCATTCTTACGTAAAAATGAAACCCGCTCACATGGAATAAAATCAAAATCTTCAAGTAATCTTAGTGGCCAATCTGGAGGGCGACCCGAATCCAACGCTGCTGTAACCAGCCCTATACCCTCCGATTCCGAATTGAAGAACCAACCCTACACTAAGGATGACATTCAAACCGCACACTCCTCCAAAGACAGCATTAGCAATTCCCCACCGCTATCACACCTTATCCTCACTGTCGATATACCCTCCGAAAAGAATGTCCGAGATAGAGAGGGAGACGATCAAGACCCCGGATCATTACTTACAGCGCTCCCTGCTCTTGACTCACGGGTCACTCAGCCTAAGGATTGTCCAACAAACTACCAACATCATTGCGTCAACCCCAGCTTTCAGTTACCGGTGAAGATACCCGCAGTATCCACCTTGCTGGCAAATAGAAAAGCCCTTGAGACTCGGGCGCCCCATTCCCCAGCTGGGTCGAACTCGTCCAAGGAATTTCATGTGCCCCCTCCGTTGACTGTCCTGAGAAATCTTGGAGAATATTCCCCTACGAACCGAAGCGCAAAACTTCCCGCTAGCCCGATTCGAGCGGAGAGCAAAAGTAGTAGGGCAAGGCTGGGACTGGGTGTCCGCATCGGGAGGAATGCCGACCTCGAAGACCTGTGCGGTTCTCTTGCGTCGCATTCCGCGAGTACCAACCCCTCTTCTCTTGACTTGGGGGAGAAAATTTCTTTTGAACATGCGAACCGGAAACCAGCAGATCATGCCGGGCGAACCAATTGGCTCGTATATCAAAAGGGCCAGTTGAAGCAGTTGCTTTTTTCATCACACACCCCAACACCAACCAGCCACAAACCGCAATGTAAACCGGGAGAACCACCGAAAGCATGCTAACCCGCCCATGCCACCCAGATCAAACGCCGCCACGAGCCATAGTGGTGCGCTTGAATAGCATCTAGCTAACCTCCTCTCTAATTTCTTCCCTCCTTATGGCGACTTTCATATTACACCTATTCCCTTATATGTAACGCGAGATGGCTGAAAACAGTAATGATACGTTGTCAATACATAAATTATCCGTATGAACATGCAAACTTCTCCAACCGAATGTGCATAATGACTCTGCCTTCAGAAGGCGGTTAGAAATTCTATCTGTATGATATAATAATATAAAAAAAAAGACGCTATCTTCGAACTTCCCCTTTCAAATATTTCAAATATCCGTCCATATGCAAGGCTAATCATTTAGATCCTTTTACCAACTACATAGAACTTTAATTCTCCCGGCATGGATGTAGGCAATATAATTAATACATATCTAAGGCACTTTTCAAAGCACTTGTCTTTTTTTGTTTTTGCTTTTATTCTTTTTTATTTTTTTTTATTTTTCCATCATCAGGAGGCCTGATTAGGACGATGACGATAGGTAGTAACTATGATCTGATATGATAGTCTTAAAACCAGCCAACTAGCTACCTAATTCCATTATCCTCTATTCATATAAATCGAAGCGGGAATCGATGAATGAACCGAACCCACCAGCCCTCTCTGGATGTTAGGTATAGGTAGGTATCATTATGTCCAATATAATAATAATAATAATATTGAACGACCAGAACAGGGATCCAGGCTTCAAGTTACTATACTAGACATACATACATACATACATACATACATAATTAAAGGCAATTGCCCGCTCCCCCCTACCCCCTGTAGGCTGTCCAATTTTAACGAGTGAGTGAGTTGAGGAAAGACACCTGCATTCTGACCCCCCCCCCCCTATATGATACCTATACCTAATGCAGCACATGTACGTATACATGTACATGTACATCCATTACAACGTTGTACATCCATTCTCTTGCGTGTTTAACGTCCGTGTTCCTGTGACCGCAAGCAAGGCAGCCAACGGGACTCGGAGATAACATTCTATCAAATACCAAATACATACAGATACAGATACAGATACATATAATGGGGTACAGTACATTACATCCATGCACATATGTGTACACATACATGTACACGCTTACCTACCTTAGAGATGTGCAGGCAGGAATAATGATATAACATATGAAGAGCACCCGGAACTTTCCGAATACCTCCAGGAATCAATCTCTTCTGCAATCATTGGAACCATTTTTTTGGAAGATGATGGGGGCTTTGGAGTTGCATTGGAATAGAGTATTTGGTTGATTGTTATTATTGTTGATCCTTGCCGCCAGAAGGTACTACGGGTTAGTAACTACATGTAACTAACGACAGGAGCGCTGCAGCCAAGGCCCATTATGATTGTTGTTGTTGTCGTATGATAATTATATTCTGTTGTTCGGATACAGGCATATCTAGAAGAAGGAAGAAGTGAGTGTCAATCTGCGGGGTTGTTGTTAACCCGAGCCGGAAAGTAAAAGAGAAAAAAAAAAAGAGGACAGACAGAAGATTCTTCATGCAAGTTTGCCCCTTCTTCCATATTTGCGAGTAACACGGTCTTTTCCTACTTTCTTTATCTTCACAAGCGGTCTTTCACCCTACAGTGCTCCCCCTCCATGCTTTATTATCGTTTAGATATGCAATGTATAGATAGCGTCACCGTATTCCTCCGAGCCTACATACATACAACTTTGTATGATGCTCCAAGGCAATCACACACTTTCCATCCCTTGTCCTTGTCAATGACATCTTTTCCAGAATGCCGTTCATAAACAGCCGTTCTCCATTGGCGACGCCCACCCACTGCCTTTTCGTTCTTGTTACTGCCTGCACTAAGTGCTTGGCCATCCTCCCGTGCAACGAGGATGAGCCCTCATCGCCCCTGATGCCGCGGATAAGCCAATAACAGCTCTTCGCGTCGAACTATTTAACGTCTAGTAGCGGGAATTGCTGTGGCAAAACTTGCCTTCAGTGCCTTGATTAGAATCGCATTGCGAGCATCAAGGCTGAGGTGATGAAAGTCGAGTCCCATACGTTTCCGAGGCCGCACATTACCGGTGTATGTTATTAGGGCTAACACCAGACTGGAATTTAAGAATTGTAACTCTGCCTGACTCTGTTCCGATCACTAGCAAGCTGGTAAGCTCACTCTGCGACAGCCTGAAATCGAAAGGGATATGCAACATTTCAACCCGCTCTGAGTTATTATCCAACGATTCGACCTATCGATGGCATGAAATGTATAACATGGTCATCTTACTTCGGCCCGGCGAAAAGGTCATGCTGGAAATGGAGCCGAAAAGTAGCCCAAGAGTTTCTTCAGCTGCCGCCCACTAGCCATATCTCACATCTGCACTGTCCTGTCACTCTCCCTGACATACCTTACTACCAATGGGAGGAAGGGTCACACTGAAGATCGAGCCGGAATAGAGGCGGCAACTGAAGGGGCTCAATGGCCATGCCAGCGCCATCTCCGGTGTAGCCTTCTTACCGGACGGCAGAATTATCGTGTCAGGTAATGACAAGACAGTGTGAGTGTGGGCTGCGGCTGGTGGACGGCTGCTAAAGAAACTCGAGGTACTAGCCGTATCCCGCCTTATCATAGGATCTTGACGCGATCTTGCTGCTGTCCGGTGGAAAGGCCACGCTGTCGATCTCTTCAGAAAGGTCCTTCACTGGCCATATCCTACACCCGCATTGTCTTATCACCAGATCCTGTCACGACCTTGCTGCCATCTAACGAGAAGGCTACACTGGAGACCTAGTCGGGGTGGCCCTTGAGTTTCTTTAGCGACCGCTCAATAGGCTGCATCCCACACCCATGCTGTGTTATTGGGGAACCTTACCACAATCTTGCTGGTATCCGGCAAGATAGCTGTACTGGAGACTGAGTCGGATTGGCCCTTGGGTTTCTTCAAAAGCTTCCCGCTAGTCGCATTCCGTACCCACAGTCTCATCATGGGAGCCTACCACGATCCCGGTGCTATTCGGGGGGCTACGCTGGAGATAGAGTCGGAGTGGTTATCAAGTTTCCTTGGTAACTCTCCACTAGCCGCATCTTCTTCCCCCTACTGTCTTATCATCGGATCCTGATGCGATCTTACCACCAACCGGTGAGAAGGCCACACTAGAAATCTAGCGAGAGTGGCCCATGAGCTCCTTCAGCTGCTGGCTGCATCCCACACCCGCACCGTTTCGCCACTAGACCCTGACACAATTATGCTACCATCAGGCACTGGGAGGGCACTTGTGGCCCGAAAGCCCTGCGTAGTTAGGCGGGAACAGGGCGAGGAAAAAGACGACGGAAAGGCTAAAGGGGCTAGGAAGTCGGGAAGGGGAAGCAGCTCCATAGCCCGTTAGGTCTGAAAGGCTCCACATGGACTTGAATTTTCATTTAAATAAATAATAATAATAATCGTGCTGCTATCCCGTCTGAGTCGGACCCAGTCGACTCGGTTCGAGGTCGCGTTGCGTGTTTTAATTGTTGATATCAAGGTACATCCACCGTGACTGCAAGCAAGGCATGCCATGTTAGTATCATGGCTAGGATGCACGTAACCGGAGCAGAGGGAGAGCACTATGATAGCTATTACTATTGTTGACTTGAAATTAAGACTGTAACAAGGCTTGCCAAGATGGGCTTTGGCATGATATAGTGCTTTGCGAAATGGTTGTCCCACCGGACAAACTCTAGCGGCGGCGCCCGAGTACTGCTCTCAAAAAAAATTGCTTCATTTTCCTTGCTCTTTCACCAAACCTATCAACTATGTTGGAGCTTCAGACTCCTACCCAGCCTGATCCAAGGTCAATAGAAAGGATGGAATTAATCATGGATGAAGAAGAAGTGCAATCTGGCAACGGTGAGGATCTGGAGGATTTAAGTATGCAGCGACCGCTTAGGAGTGAAGAACAAGACAATGACATGGGGGATGAGGAAGAATCACCTTTGAAATATCAGAGTACTTGGAAGGCACTTTATGGTAAGGAAGTCCTTCCTGGTACTCACTCCGGATACTTTACGAGAGACAGACCACTCTATATGCTCAATATCACAGATTGGAGGGACAAAATACTCTCCGATCTCAAGCCTAGAGTGTTCCGGGCGGCGAGCCTACTGGTTACCGTGTCTCACAACAAGTGTAGGCAAAGTGTAGGCAAGCTGATGAGTTTCCCCAGGAGCTTGGCTCTAGCGGTGATATATCATCGGTGTTGACTCGCTTAGAAGAGTGGCACAAACAGTGACCGCGGCGCGCATTATCGGTAAGGGTGAATCTTTACCTAGAGGAACAGCAGCCTCAGCTCCAGCCCCAGGCTTCATGTCAACACCAATCCCGAGCAACATCAAGCCAGGGCCGCCAGACAGCAATCCAGGAGCAATTAAGTGATCTCGTGCAAGTTCTAGAGTCCGAGAAAGCAACTGGGAATTACACGCCTGGAATCGCTGACCACTGGGCTTGTATTAATGCGTGTTGCCGTAACAAAGGTAGAACTTGCTGGCAAGGCAAGGAGTCTGGAGCCCCGGATATTGCTGCTGATCACTATCCCATGCCATCGGATTTATTTGGCGCTGGAGTAAGGAAGTCAACGATGGATCCTCAACAATTGAACAACTCTCCCCACAATTGGTTGCCGCACTTTGCAGGTGGAGAGATAGAAGCCATAAAAAGCTGGAGACAAGGATAACCAGTCTGCATCTGCGGCATCTACTACATCGGCCCTTCTTAACACCTTTCTTGTCTCTCATCTTCGCCAAATAAACCAGCAATCTCAAACGCCGGAACGCCCGAGGCACCCACCGAGTTCAAGCCCGCTGGCAGCCAGCGCTCAGAAGGATCCCGAAGACATCTTGGAAGATTTCTTCGATTGGTTAACGAGAGAGCGGGGGTACAATACCCCCAAGAAGGTCGAGATGTATGGACACATCAAAGAGAAACTAATTGAGGACGACTGGGAGTTAGAATGTGCTTTCAATTGGATTGAAGTTAGGGAAGTATGGCAGTAGAAACTTCAGCAAAACGCCTCTTTCCCCACACATCTGCCTCGACTCGGGGTTTTTGTGAATTGACGCATTGTCTAAAGTAATAACAGAGCGCAGACCCGGATATGATGAGCAGTGCGGAAGAACTCTTTCCGGCACAAAGTCCATGAAAAGCTCACTTGTAATCGAGCCTTGGAATACAGTCCAGTCCAGGTAGCCATCCTGGGTGAAAGCTGGATGCTCCGCTTTTCAGATCGCTTGTATGGACGTGCTTGCTAGCAATTAATCCCCGAGGAGACCATCCATATTTTCTATCACCAGTGCACTCATTGGAAGCCGACTCGTCTAAGAATACCAGCTGATCATATTCGTACTGTCTCTAGATTCCTTGCCAGGCACGCCGAAGTGGCTCGCTTCTCTCAGCAGCTCGTGCCTGCACTAGAAATAGTGGTTTCTAACTCATATTCATCGAATATAAACTGCTGCATCTCGTCAAGATACGCGGTCGGATCATCGTCAAAGTAAACGCTATACAACAGCTGTCAGATACAATATTATCTCTGCAATAAGTAATGTTCAGGTATTACCATTTCTTGCACAGGCAGTAAAGTCCTCGGACGGCCCAGGACAACCGTAGTAGGTGGGTATGGCTGGCCAAAGAGTCAAGAGATAGCCGGATATGTATTATTGCCCTCTTAGACACGTGCATAGCCTTCGCTATCGTACTTGGACGCTCGCCGCGGCCTAAGCGGACTTGAATACGGTGGGGAACGTCATCTGGGCCTTCCAGGCATAGCGCTATGAGATGAAGAGTATATTTATACGGTGGAAGCAGGGGACAAGTTCAGGAATTGGTTGTGTTGTCTGTTTTGTTGGGCAACAACAAGCTATGCTGCAGCGCTGGGGTGGGCGGCAGCCAGTTTGTCCAGACCATTTCGCAAAGCACTGTAAGAAGCGGTGTGAGGCCCTAAAGAGAGCTCCGGCCATCTATATATGATAATCTGCGGGAAGCTTGCACGTGATCTGAGCCCTCTGGCTCCAACATGTCATTATTTTAAAAGCAGCGCCGTAATAACTAGTCGAACCACTTCAGGTCTCCTAAAAAATGAAAGATATGTAGATAATGATAACGAGTTGTTATCTCAAATAATCTTTACCAGGGACATAAGCGCATCACTCTCCGGTGTTGTTAGCAGTGTAGGCTACACCGTACCCTGTCAATCAAGTTCCATCATCCGCATCATATGTATTAATGGTAATTTGTAAGAGTTATTGCATTCATACAGCTATAGGTCAAGCTGACGCAGTGATGAAGGAGCCCGTATTATTTCGGATCATGAAGTGATGAAAAGACCCCTGATTACGCCAAGGAAAAGTGGATTGTACAGTACCAAAATAGTCTAGCGGCTTACTCACGTGATGGTTACTAATCAACCAAAATTTTACATATCAATCTGATTATCCTAATAAAGCACGGACCCCTCCCACGACGAAAGATATCGCGCTTCCCGACAAGACTTGTGGTACTTTAAATATAGAGAGGCTAGTTAGGCTTTACTGAAGGGAATGGGACCGTTATTGACGATGTCTCTATCGTGAATTAAAAAAAATATTCTCGAAGGCGTCAAGACCGATCAGAGGTGAAAGGCACCTGATTAGAATCATTACGGGCTTCTGATTAGCGAGATTTACCTACCGCGAAAAACTTCCCTTTCTCGCATTCAATTCTCCTCTCCGCATATATCAAATTATATGCTTAATCTTAGGGCTGGCAAACCATTGTTGTAACTAAAGTTTTGGCATAACAATCAGATAGATTTCATTACTACTAAGCATCCTACGTCGCTTTTTTTGTTGTTGTATTATTTTACGTCTTTAAGCGGCCGAAAGGCTGCATAGGACGGTATTACTAGAGTGTATTGTACAGT
>JAHQZX020002135.1:0-45951 GCA_019804575.2 Pseudotulostoma volvatum | reverse complement strand
GCGTGGATTAGCGTAATGCTGTGATCGCCTGGGAGCAGCGCCGAGGCTGTCAGTCAGCGTGCTCTTCCGTTGCCCAAGAGGATAGGATAAAAAAAGATGGTTGAGTACAATAATGGTCTAGATCCATATCAAGTTGCTGTTTAAGTAGCCGTACCAATGTTGATAAGTCAATAAGATGTCGATCCGTATCTGTACCATATCGATGTAACTCTATATTGGAACAATGGTTGTCCAATAAGCCCTTGGCCTGTAGCCCAATTAAGCACCCCTGTGTACAATATTGCCAAGCCGAACGGTGACGCTGTTCTCCTGACCTGCGACGCTCATTCCGTTGTGCTTTGGGTACGACGCACTTGGGGCGGCGACGAGGTGAGTTGACTCAGATTTCTTTTTCTTCCAGATGGGTTGCTCGGTCAGTATATCGGCATCAGAATCCGATGAATCAGGTAAATTATGGAGCTCGGCTGCATTAGGACGACAAGAGGATGGACCCTGGCGCTTGTACGTCTGAACCGCTACAGGTGGAGACGATGAAAGGGGAGATGAGGGGACATATTTAGAGCTCAGAAGCGGTGAATGAATCTCCGGTTCTGGAATCTGACTCAAAACAGACTCAAAATCAACCCCCAGGTATATAATCGAGAAATAGCATCATGTCGTCAGGCATGGCTTCATGGCGTCCCTGTCGGGCTCATAGGAGTGAAACTGCCCACGGCCGTTATAGGGTGTCGAAACCACATCTGCTCTCCCGCTTCTTTCACATCCAGATTTAGCTCCGTTAAAGCATAATAGAGAGTCTTAGGATCATCCTCGACCACATAGAAGAACGTCTTGGACAGGCCATTGGCTAAACGCGCATATACAATTCCTTCCTTCATCATGCCGCTGAATACCTGTGCTATTGCTGCTCCGGTCACCTGGTCTGCATTGTACTAGAGCTTCTTATTCTTATCAGTGGGGATAGCAAATTGCTGGACTAGCTCTTCCCAGAAATTCATCTCACGTAGTCCATAGCGGAGATACTCTGCAGACAATTTGTGGGCCGGCTTATATTCAATCGTATACAGAAGGGTACTAGTGTTCCGATCCACACGGTGGACACAATATTGATTTGGTATAGTCCATTTCCATACAACAGTCTCTTCAGTATTGGGAGTATTTGGATCATTATCAAGCTCATGACTCTGGAGATCAAGTTCACTTACAAGTCTGCAACGGCAAACGCGGTGCCCAAGGTCTTCGAAGGCAAAACGGGGGGAGAAATTATGCAATGGAGGTTGATCAAGAGGCTAAAGGAGGCCATACACATCATTAAATACTTGATATTGAAGTGTATGAAAGTCGACCCAGGAGTTAAATTCTCGATCTCAGTGTTCCGTGGATGAGAGCAGTGAATTACAGTGCAGAATGGCGCTGGGTGCTCGGGTCAGAACCTCTCCGTACACAGATCCTTCAAGAGACCTGCGATCCGGTTTTAGGCTTTTATCTGGCTACCCAGGCCGTGAAGCGTTGTACACTGGTTACTTGGCAATTGTTTTGGCCTAGCATATCGAACGATGTGAGGAGGCTTGTGCGAAACTGTTACCTTTGTAGCAGTAACGTCACCATGGGTTACCTTATGCCATTGTATTAGACAGAGGGAGCGTGTTTTTTAGTAGTCGATGGAAGCGTGTTTGCCAGCTGCTTCGTATAGCACGGAGACTATCTACTGCTCACCACCTAGAGACTGATGGATCGACTGAACGAATGAATGCCGGAATAGAAGTCTACCTCCGAATGTTTTGCAATTACACGCAAGACAACCGGGAAAGTCTGCTAGCCTCACGGAACTTCCGAAAATTTCTTCGCCTTGTTGTATAGGGCTAGCTGCGGCCAATCGCCTTGGTTCCTCGGCGAGGTCGAGGATTTCCATATGGTATCCATGTATTTTTTTTAAAAAAAAAGCCTAACGCCTATGGATGGGGTCATTAGCCGCCTACAGAGATCATGTAGGAATCTTCCTGCTACTTATGGGGGTATTCCTAACAACAAGGCCTTTTGAATTCTGTGAAGTCACCGCGACAACAAGCTAAGTCACGGGGTTGTCTTGGTTTTGGCCTTTCCTTGGTCCCTAGTCTTCTGCACATTGATCCTGTATCCCCATCTCCTGAAATACTGTCTGCAGTTCTGCCACAGCCGTTAACAAGGATTCTCGAAGGTGGGCAGTTTCTTCACTTAACATCGGCCGTCTTTTACCATCCCTGCCCCTCTCTTCCCAATCCATACTAGTATCGCTCTCCTCACTAGATGAATCCCTAAGGCCTTGATCTTCGGCTGCTGGCCCTGGCCTTCTCTTCTTTGGAGTCGCCGCTTTTGTGCCTCCACCACCATAACTGCTCTGAAGCAGCAGGCCACCAACAAGCTCTGTCTTCCACTCTACCCCGCCGGAGCTGTCTACATGGGCTCGAACAACAGAACGCTCTACACCCCGAGTAATAAAAGGCTTTACCATCAAAAGTATAGCCCAAGCAAACCGTGCCAGGAGATATGGATGGGAATTCTGGTAAAGGTGTTGCACAAGGGTATCATGGTACGTAGGCCAGAGTTCGGCAGCCTCTTGCGACAAGATTTGTGTAACATATTGGGGTTGATGATGGGTTCTTCCATCTTCAGTGACAGCGACCTTCGGCACAATAACAAACCACCTTTGATCGAAATATTTGTGGATGTCTGGTCGGAGCGAAATAAGATTAGCCGCATTGTTAATGTCACCGAGAATACCAACTCCATATCTTTCCATTTGATTCCTGTTGTACCAGGTTGCATCCATTGGAAATTGGGGATGCAAGCAAGAATAACGGTGATTAGAGTGAACCAGAGAACTAGGAGGATAAAGGAATGAACCGAATTCACACAGTACAGAAGTGTAAAGAGAAGATGCGGCGAAGGAGAACCTCTCGGCTTATTAGATATGTATCTCAGGCTCGACCAAGAGGGAGGTTCCACAGATTTGCTATTGGATAACTTAGCGCGGCACCAACCGCTGCACCCAACTATTAAGAAGAAGCGTGATGTTGATGTAATGATAATGTGTTATAAGCTAACCCACTGGCCATCTATCTTATTAACCCACGGGACTTGAACTCGCAGATCACAACAAAACATAATACCTTGAAGTGCAAAGGAAATTATGGAGCTCAGGCGGCTAGGAGAGTCTCTATGCATCTTGAATAATTTAGCTTATCATAATAGTGGCTGATTCACTAAGAACGATACCTTTGGTGCACGAAGATATATAAACCGTCTTGGCATCTATGGTCTACCCTCCGATAGGCTGTTTGTAGTGCTGAAGCGGGCACTACGTTATCTCAGTGACTCAGACCCTCCTCGCTCAGACGCTAATGTAGAGGTGGGTATATATAAGGAACCCCCAAGTGGGCCTTGCACCGTAGTAGGCTTTGAGGGCAAGGTTTGACTTCCAATTATCTTCTAAGCTACCGAACGTAGCGACCTGTCCTAAGCTTGGATCATCTCACAGGGCCTTTTTAGGTGGAATCCCACGCCTAAAACGGGCATGTTTAATCATATTTGAAACTAAATAGTCGCTAATTTGAAGAAAGCCGGAGAGGCATGTCTTTCCTTAGAATGGTCGGGGGACGAGAACACCAGGGATGGGCTATAGAGTGTATTAGAGATGGGAATAGGTAGGCTTGGAAGAGCATATTTCTAGGTTTGAGTAGGGTGTAGGTACTACGATTGGATCCCCGGTAGGGGAAATTCAGGAATACATTTTACTACTGGATCTTCGGGAATCTTTGCCCCAGAGGATTAAAGGTACATGTTATCCATTCTATCCTGCCGGCGTTCAGTATATACTAGCTATATAGACAATCCCCCCTAGGCCTGGTGTTATGATTCTATAAGGGTCATTCATTCTCTTCATCATATTTGTTGCTCGCGGATGGACCACTCCATTCTTGTTATACTCCAGTCCTCCAAGTATAGCACGTTCTTTAGCTTAGAAGCCTATATACATATAGCTAGGGAGCTGGAGCTCCAGTTCAATTCATCGATCTTCATCCTGCCGAATTATAGTAGCAATTGGCTTTACCATATCGTGTTCTTTGATGACTACTCCGGTGACAGTGTATTAAGCTGGTAGGGTGGCAAGTTGCTTTGTGGGTTTTCTTTAGCCATCCTGCGAATACGCTTGCGAGCTACTTTACTCAGGGGGTCTTTAGATCGATACTTGTTCGAATTAGGAGACCTGGAAACATTTTCCCAGGACGATTCTGAAGCTGATTGGCACGCTATCTCCCGGTAGGATTACGATGGTATACGGTTCTACAAGGCATTAGAGGCATCGGTTCATGGACATCACCGAGGGCAGGTTCGACGGCTATGATGGCAGCCATGTAATGTGCACAGGGAGGGTGAAGAAGGCCTCCTCGGATGTGGGATTCTTATTTCGTAACTGTCCATGTGTTAGTACACTGGGGTCTTCTTCTAACTTGATTCTTGAAAAGAGGTACTGTACAGACGGCGCAGACGCTAGTTCGCTAGCTCCAACCCTAATGTGTGAAAGGGTATAACACTATGCCCTAATCCCTAAAGAAGGATAGCCCCCCATTCGCACCTTTTCTGTGGCAGACGAAACTTCTACTTTCATTGATCTGATTCGGCTATTGATCTCTCCTCTGCCTTAGGCTGCGACAAGAAGCCGCAGTTCGCGTCGTAAATAAACAGAGCGAGCGTCCCTATATTCTGCTAAGGCGAAAAGTCTTCTACTCTGCTAGAATAGATTCCTATGCTCTACAATACGGAGGTAACTTGTAAATGTCAACAGCCATGACATATTGGCAATGTAACCGTTAGGTAGGTACAAAGTATGTGAAATAAGTATATAAGTTACAAGACTTGGATCCCAATAATGCTCCTGCGACAAAATGATTTATGCCTGTTGGGGGAATATGGTACCACGTGAACTAAATCTGATTCTTGTTTTTCTTTGTTTTCGCTTCCATGCCCACAACCTTTATAACCATTGTGTGCTTAGTCATCCGCCATAGTACACATATAGCATCAAGTCTAAGACCCCATAAAACTTCAGCAAAAAGTACCACTTCTACTGGTACTGTTACTGAAACGTGTGTGGAGATCACGTATCGCTAGATTCGGAAACCCTCCTATTGTGTCGGCACCTATCACACCAAGATCCAACCCAATTTCTAGCATGGAACGACAGTCAACAATCTCAAGGGACTCTCCAAACCTGTCGAACTGCTAGAAGGGTTGGCAGGACTCCTACTCCCACACCTCAGCCACCTTGCATCCCTACTTCTTCGCGTTCGATACCTGAACCCTCCTCTCTCCCCAATCTCGATATTCTAGGCTTACTATCTTCCCCACAGCCTTAGAGTCAGCTTGAAGATACTACTTTCATGCCTCTGGAAAACTGGAAGCTACTGGAGAACTTCCACCTTGAACTTGAAAAACACCAAATGGAATAGGTGCAAAGAGAAATGGTTCGAAATGAGGCTTGAGTCCACAAGCCGTGGCCCGAGGCTATATGTTACCGATGTTGGAACAAGGACCGGGCAATACAGAGTGGTGGGGGTTTTTTCTTTTCGGCCGCTACCAACATGGTTCTGGGTGTATTTTTACCCACTTTACCCGCTTTAAGAAGTGGAGGAGATGGTTATTGCTCGGGCACATGTATAGATGGTCATAAAGCGTTTTCGTGGTCATCAGTATCATTATTCAAGCCATTGTGTAAGCTTTATGCAAAATAATATTGAGCTCTTTGATACACTGCCTCTCATGCCCAAAGATCTTGGTATGGTCTTACTCCAACCCAAAGACGCTAATAAAGATACCCCCAGGTATTACCGTCAATGTACGGTCGGCTCCGGCTGGAGTAGCTTCCTTTGATCTTGGCTGTACAATCTATTCTCTTTTGAGCCTTCCCGTGAAGAATCGGTCCTCTGATCTGTCAAAAGCGACCCTGAGATCTTTGCAGGATATTTTCAAGTGCATCCAGTATTTCATCATTGATAAGAGATCGATGGTCGATCTCAAGCAGTTGTCCTTGATTGAGGCCCATTTGCAGCAGATCTTCCCCTCTAGCGGCTTAAAGCCATTCGGAGGCTTGAATATCCTGTTGTGTGGTGGCTTTTACCAACTGCCCCCTGTGGCTGGTGTAGCTCTGTATGCGTCAGCAAGGAGAAGATCCTGTCGCTGTTCATTTTCGGGAGGCATTCATTAATCTAAGGATGAATGCTCTTCGAGAGGAGGACTGGCGTTTGCTCTCCACCCGCATGGACCATGGGTTTTCTCCAGAGGCTGATTCCTTTCGGGATCTGCGTGTTTACCAATGAAGAGGTCCAAGATTATAATCGTTGTCGACTTATCAACCTGCAGGCACCTGCGGTCAAGGTTAAAGCAGGACACACTGACCCCGGAGCAAGTCAAGCCTCTTCTGATGAGACCGATAATCTTGATGCGGAGGTTTGCTTGTGTATTGGTGCTAGGATCATGCTTTCTAGAAATCTCTGGACCGAGCATGGTTTAAGGTAGCGGTTGCTGACTTTACCACTAAACTAGATACCCAAAAGGCCTAATGGATGACCTACCAGGTCATCCAGTGTGTCAGGTCCCCGACACATGGTTCGGAAATGATGCTATGGGTACTGTTAGGGATATCTTTTGGAAGGCAGGTCAGGATCCCGCGTCCGACATGCCATATGGGCTTATAGTAGAGCTTGATTCATACAATGGACAGATATTTTCGGACAATTCTGGCTCTTTTCTAGGCCGCTATATGCCGATACTTGCATCTACACATATTTTTATGTTGGGAAAGGCCCAGTGTTCAAGGACCCAGTTTCCTGTACGGATTGGGTACGCCATTACAGTCTACAAAAGTCCGGGAATGACAAGGACTAAGATTGTTATTAGGCTGCCTAGCAAGAAAGACTTTGCGTTGGGGCTTTCCTATGTTGCGATTTCACGGGGTGAAGAAGTTATCTGGCCTGCTTTTTGAGGCAGGGTTTGATTACAGTACAAGAGGTTTGGTTACGCTATAAATGATGGGATGTGAGACAGGGATATAGATTTGGCCGTTCGTAGCAAGCAAATGATTAAATAAATAAATGGACAGTTTTTGGTAGCTGGGTTTTCCCAGGCCATTTCCATTCCTTGCTCCATCATCAAACTAGTACCTGAACGCACGTGACGGGTCCATCTTACGAGTTGTGTCGGAAATGTTGTTATGGGCTGCCGTACTCTCGCTTAAATTCTGTAGCATGCCGCCCAGCACCAACTTGTTGATCGAATTTTGTAAGTCTAGGTTGAAAGTTTGAAACTTTTTCAACTTCTTTACTTTCAAACTACGTTCCCTAGGGGAAGCATTATTGGGGGTATAATCTTAAGAGATTAAACAAGTTTCCGAAGAAAGCTAAAGACTAGCTAAGATGTCGCGCTTCTTTCACGGTGGCGGCAGTGACAGCGAGACCAGCTCTTCCGACGACGAGGAGCTCTACAGTGATCATAACGAAGAACGTTCCGAGGAAGATGAGGAGGAGGAGTCTAGTGAAGAAGATGAGAGTTCTGAAGAGGACGAGTCCTCTGAAGAGGAGGGTGAACGCCGGGGTGCCAGTCGTTTCGTCAAAGGTGTTTCTGAAAGCGAGGAAAGTGAAGACGAGGATCGTGTAACCGTTGTGAAGAGTGCAAAGGATAAAAGATTGGAGGAACTTGAAGGCACGGTTAGACTAATTGAAAATGCCGAGAAAATCAATGACTGGGCTGTCATCTCAACCGGTGAGTCATCCTCATGAAAGGGAGGGCGCACTTCAAATGCTCCTTATTGAATTGCATTAATAATTCTTCTTAGAGTTTGATAAGTTAAACCGACAGATCATTAAGATCACCCAGTTTGGGCCCATCCCGAAGATCTACATTAAAGCCATTGCCGATCTCGAAGACTTCATGAACGAAACCATCGCTAAGCAAAAGGTATCGATTAAGAAGATGAATGCTAGTAATGCCAAGGGCTTGAACGCTGTCAAGCAACGTATTAAGAAGAACAACAAGGATTATTTGGCTGAGATTGAGAAGTACCGCGAAGACAAGGACGAGTACATGGAAGCCGAGGAAGAAGAGGAGCCAATCAGGATCGAAAGGCCAACCAGAGTCCGCATAGATCCCCTAGAGACTATGGATATTGCAGACGACGAGGGGTTTGCCACTGTTGGCCGCCATGGCAAAGCACTACAATACACACCAGAAGGCATTCTTAAGCACCTGCGGATCATCGTCGAGTCGAGAGGGAAGAAGAACACCGATCGTATGGAGCAAATTAAGACGATGGAGAGGCTTTTGGAAGTTTCTCAAACTCCATATCAGCGTATTCGCGTTTACCTAACCCTCATCGCTACTCGCTTTGATCTCACTTCTACTTCATCATTAAATCACATCAGTCCCGAGCAGTGGAAATTTGCCGAGCGCGAACTTTCAGCGTTTCTGTGCGTGCTCGAGAATAACCAGAATTATGTCGTCGCCGAGGGGGCTGAAGAATGGGAAGACGATGAGAAACAGCCTCAATTGGCACCCGGGGAGACCATGCGCGTTCCTGGAAGCGTCGTTTCTTTCGTTGAGAGACTTGACGACGAGCTTACCCGGTCTCTGCAGCACATTGACCCCCATACTGCCGAGTATATCGAACGTCTGAGTGATGAACAGGCTCTGTATAAGAACATAGTGCGGACAATGCTTTACGTTGAAGAGCTCAGCAAGGCCGATAAGAGTGAGCCCCGACAGGACAGCATCAACCGAGTTGTGATGAGAAGACTAGAGCACATCTACTTCAAACCTTCACAGGTCGTTACTATTCTTGAGGATGTTGCTTGGAAAGCGATGCCCGCAAACCTGGATTCATCTATCACTCCCCGTGAGACGACTTCGGATGTGGCCGCCCTGGTTCAAACACTTTGCAACTATCTTTTCAAATATAGTGATGGAATTATCAGAGCCCGCGCAATGCTATGTCAGATCTACTTCTTGGCTCTCCACGACAGTTACCACCGTGCCCGTGACCTGATGCTTATGTCCCATCTCTCAGAAAACATTGGCAACTTCGACGTGAGCACTCAGATTCTTTTCAACAGGACCCTTGTCCAGATTGGTCTCTGTGCCTTCCGTGCAGGGCTCATCTATGAGGCCCAAAATACCCTCTCTGAGATCTGCGGCAGTGGAAGACAGAAGGAGCTATTAGCACAAGGCATCATCCTCCAGAGATACTCAACTGTCTCACCCGAACAGGAGAAGCTTGAACGACAGCGCCAGCTTCCCTTTCACATGCATATCAACCTTGAGTTACTAGAGTGTATCTACCTAACCTCAAGCATGTTCCTTGAGGTTCCACTAATGGCTCAGACCTCGTCCACTCCTGAGATGAAGCGTCGGGTCATTTCGAAGACGTTCCGCCGTATGCTTGACTATAATGAGCGACAAGTATTTACTGGGCCCCCAGAAAACACCCGCGACGGCGTCATCATGAGCGCAAAGTACCTCGCCACCGGTGACTGGAAGACTGCTACCGAGCTTCTGACCTCAATCAAGATCTGGGATCTGATGTCCCAGCCAGACAAGATCAAGCAGATGCTGGCAGAGCAGATCCAAGAAGAAGGTCTACGGACCTACCTATTCACTTATGCCCCTTTCTATGATACTCTCTCCATTGCTACTCTGGCCAACATGTTCGAGCTCCCCGAGAAGAAGATCGCAGCCATTATCAGTCGTATGATCTCACATGAGGAACTTGCAGCGGCTCTTGACCAAGTGAATGACGCAATTGTTTTTCGCAAGGGCGTAGAGCTCTCCCGTCTTCAGTCCCAGATCGTCACTTTGGCGGATAAGTCGACGTCTCTTCTTGAGGCCAACGAGAAGGCTCTCGAGCAACGTACACAGGGAATGACTAATGCCTTCCAGCGAGACCCGGGTGCTAGCGGCCGTGGAGGTCGGGGGCCGGGACGGGCCGGTCAGACCCGTGGCGGTCCCAGGCCACCTGGTGGCCAACAACGAAGGCCAGGAGGACAACAATTCAGCGGGGGTGCATTGGGCGGTGCTATCAAAGCATAAATCAAAACATAGGGCGTAGGTAGGATTTATTACTATGTTAGTCTAGAACTCAACCAAACCACACACACAATACCGCTATTATTCACGCATGGTATATATAATACCATATAATATCATGCTTGTATAAAATCGTAGCCATATGGTTTCCCGTTCTCTCAGGCTGTTGGCAGAATTCCGATGGTTGATGATGTATCCTCTCTATCATACATACATATGATAGAATTGGAATAAGTTAATCGATGAGGTTTTCCCGTAGCGGATATAATATAATATATAGTGTCTTGGCCTAATCATAAGGACTGCTTACACGTACCTAGGTATGACTTTTTTTCCCTACGAAGAGACTACCCAAAGGTATGGTAGATTCTACAGTGCCTGAAATTCTAAGATTCAAGACAGATATATACATAGGGAATCTGAAGGTAGCAAGTGAAGATGTCTAAATGGCTGGAGAATCCCAACGCCTGCGGAAAAAAACATAAACAGGCCCTTAAGAAAGGATCTTTCAACGTCGGTCGATTCCTGAGATCAAGAGCAGGGGATGATTACCACAGGAGGTACTAATAAGGACGTTTTTGGCGACTACTCATGTTTTTGAAGACTTGCGATATGAAAGATCGTACCAACATTGACTAGAATATATGGACCCCCCAAGTCGAAGATGATATTTCCGATAACTGTACAATTTGCAAAATAATCTGGAAGGTTGCTTGCTGATGTATGACGGGAGATTTAAAAGGTTGAGGACTAGCGATCAAGTTAGTACTACGCCCTCCCGGGCCATCGTTTCATTGCTCACCTTCCTTTTCATCCCCTTCTCAGCTTAAGATCTTCCCTTCCCGATGGCCATCCTTCTTCGTCTCTCAGCTTGTAATAACGGGAAGTAGTATGACTTGATTTTTGCGGAACTCCCGTTTATGATGGGCACGCTCGTTCCTGCACGGGAGCCAGCACAGTATCTAGGACTGAAACCGTTCAAGCGGCTCAGTTCGGGATAGTTTGCCCTTGAAAATATCATATCTCGCTTAGTTCGCTACAGAATATCCCAAAGGCGTTTTTCTGTCTCAATGTTATTTAGACTCGTTTTCCTTCTTCACGGAGCCGTGACACTGAGGCTTCTACACCTTACAGACGGTCAGAGAAAAGGCTGTTGTTTGCTAGAGTCGCTAATTGGGGGCCCTCAACAGATGAAAGAATAATAAGGAGCGTGAAATGGAATGGCTTCATCCACTTTCGTCGAGTAGATTCTGAGGGGACCAGTACTCGTTTTCCTCACACTGGCTGTCCAGCCAAACGAGACCATCTGCCAACAGGTCATCTATAACGGTCTTTGCGCGGGCCTCCTCCCATTTTAAGTTGACTTCAAGCATGGAAACAGTAACGTAACCTAGGATCTGGATCACCTCCAGCACAGTTGCCTGATCTGTGTTGAGCTCTTTCGGAACAGACCGGATGAACTGCTTACTACCGACAGAAATGATGCTGAAGCCAGAGCCAAGTGGTTCTAGTGACTTAACAGCCCGAAGAATATCGTCACTGCGATAGGAGGATCAGATGGGGTTCCTTATATGACAGACATAAATTTCGGGGGAAAAAAGGTACGAGGAAAAACGGGGAAGAAATATCAGTGACGAACTCGGAAACCTCGAGCCCGCCTCCTATAACGGCTCTACCTTTACCAACTCTCTTTCGGCACTCTTCAACCCCTATAAGGCCGCCGTTCTCGCTTCTCGTTTCCCGACAAAGCTCGACCACCCGCACGGCAACCTCGAAGTAAAAATCATTCATATCTCCCCCAAGTATCTGGGTCCAGAAGCTGCCTCCTTCCCCAAATCCGGAAATCAGCCCTTTTCGGGCCCCCTTGCCTTTCACATTACTGGCTGCAAGGGGATCAACACCAATGGCATTGCACATGCGCGCGAACTCGGCGCGAAAAGTCGGATCGGATTTGATAGTCGCTCCATGCTCAAGTGCAAAGTTGTGCAATAGGTTCTGAAAGACAGAAAGCTGGGCCTGCAAGGATGAGAGATGCGTCGAACGTAAGTTGGCACCATGTGATGCGTATGACTGCGTTGCTTGATTCCGGTTCGCAAATGCGCCAAGGCCAACACCTCGGCGGGTCGCCATTTCTTTTGCCTAATTTCCCGAGGGAAGTTTTTTGTGAAGCTTCTAGAGCGCTGGTCGCCAACTAAAACTGCTTCTCTGCTTTGTGAAATGGTTTTTGGGGGAAGTATTTCGCAATCAAGAACAGACAGGTAGTTTTGGAATATGATAACTATAACTAGCGGTAACTTATCATATGATACTGCACTAACTCGATTAACTTAGCCTGAGTCCCGCTTTCAGCCGACGGCGTTCTTGGCATCACACAAATCATATTCCCAAATTTCAAAACCAACTCTTTTTTTTCTCCTTAACTAGCTCGACAACTCTCGCTGGAGCCGCCGACACAGCACTATAACAAGCCTTTCGCGATGACTTCAACGTATGGACACACATCTCGTATTGCTTCTGAATCGATTCATCGTGCGAGTATGTGAGGCTCCAGTTATAGTTGTCCTTTCTCGCTGGAGATGCTGTGGCTCATGGTCACTGAGCACCAGCTCGATCACTCCCGTCACCTCGTCTTGCTCAATTGACTTGTCCCTAACCATTAGGATTCAAGACAAGTCGGGGCAGATTAGGTTTGGGGCTTTGAGGCTGAAAGCGCTGCCTTTCTCCTTGAAATTCATTGCTTGAGTGTTACATTCTCCAGGTTTGCCTGATGGGATGAAGAGCCTCAACATTATCTCCTGAGCATACATGCTTAGGGCCTTGTTGGATGAGGATCTATGAGATCATGTGTGGAATTAGGCATAGGCTGAAAATGTCGACTGCTCGTATCCAGCACCTCTGATCTCCTCACCGATTAAATGCATTCTGTCGAGTTTGTCGTTGCCGCCTTCAGTTCGCGAATGTGGCACTAGGCTGCAGTTCTTTACGCTCGGCGATTTCTCTCTGTCTCTCTGCCTCGTCGAATGGACAGACTATACTAACATTTGGTTCTCTCTTGATACACAGCACCGTTCCTACTCAGGACCAAGTCCTCGTTCCTGAGACTCTTCTAAAGAAGCGCAAGAGCCAAGAAAAGGCCAAGGAAGCTCGTAAGTCTGAGCTAGAGAAGAGGAAAAAGGTTTGTCATCTTCCACAGCTCAATTCCTTCGTTAGAAGAGTGTTCTTTGATATGATGTATACCAAAAAAACGCGACTAGACCATAGTCAATGCCGTCGCCCTTTGTTAACCATCTTTCGGGGCTGATTACTGTTGATAACCACCACAAACACTCTATTCAATTTCAAACAACCATCTTGCTAACCAGTCCCAGGTTAACAAGGAGAAGCGAGCTGTCATTTTCAAGCGCGCAGAGTCGTACGTCAAGGAGTACCGCGATGCCGAGCGCGAGAAGATTCGTCTTGCTCGGCTGAGCAGGAACCAGGGCACCTTCTACGTCCCCGAGGAGCCAAAGCTGGTCTTTGTCATTCGTATCAAAGGGTAGGATATCGACCGCAATCCCTGTTGAAACATCACTAACTTCTTTCAGTATCAACAAGATCGCCCCGAAGCCCCGTAAGATCCTCCAACTACTCCGCCTTCTCCAGATCAACAATGGTGTTTTTGTGCGTCTAAACAAGGCTACCGCGGAGATGTTGACCATCATCAATCCCTACATTGCTTATGGCTACCCCAATCTGAAAACCGTCCGGGAGCTCATCTACAAGCGTGGTTATGGCAAAGTGAATGGACAACGCATCCCTCTCTCTGACAACCAGATCATCGAAGATAAGCTTGGAAAGTATGGCATCGTCTGTGTTGAAGACTTGATTCATGAGATCTACACTGTCGGGCCCAATTTTAAGCAGGCTTCGAACTTCCTCTGGCCGTTCAAGCTGTCGAACCCCACCGGTGGGTTCCACAGCCGCAAGTTCAAGCACTTCGTTGAGGGTGGTGACACTGGTGACCGTGAAGAAAATATTAATGCCCTTGTTAGACAGATGAACTAGGCACCCTGTTTGTCTTGTCTTATTATGCTGTCTTATATTATTGTCATTAAATCTATTTCACGCCCGATTCGGATCCCTTTCGGGCCCACGCAGGCGGCGCACTCTCTCGTTAGGACAAAACCCGCGTCCAGCGCGGGAAAACCTAGGTCTACTTTATATACCGGGGGCCCACCGCCCATACTTCCCCTGGCTTCACATATCCCTGGTGACCACTTAGGCCAGCTATGGGAAGAGCCCTAGTCCAACCCCCCAGTTCCTCCCAGCGACCCAAGCGGTCGCCACCTACTCCGAGCCTCCCCGGTGATTTCCTTTGCACACTTGAACTGGGGGAGAACCCCCTGGCGGATGAGCCATGGTGTGACCGCTTCCGGCCCTTTTTCTGTCTTAAGTATCTTGCCATGTCCGTAATGCCAGCACCAGCCAGGATACAGAACATGACCACATGCTTGGGTGTCTGCCTCTTCTATCCGCGGGATCTCACCTCCACCTCTGGTACCCCAACGCGGTCTAAGAAGAGGTGTGCTCTTGAGCCTATTAAGAGACCTGTGCAGCCGTAGCACCTGAGTCTTCCACGGGGTCCGCCACACTGGAGCTTGCTTCGGGCCACGCCTCCTACTAGCCTCATCTGCAGCTTGCGCGCCGCCAGCACCCGCTCGCAGGCGAAGCCTTGGCTGTGGTTGAGGGTTCCTTCGCGGATCGGTCTACCGGTGTTGGTGCCGGTGGGATCTGGCACTCTGCCTTCTAGCTGAGGGAGATGCTCTCCAGCACTCTCCTTCTCCCCTCCAGCCGGGCCTGTCACCTGTAGTCCGGACACTTGGATGTCTGCCACGGCCTATGGCCTCCTTTACCGCAGTCGTGGCATCTAACTGTAGCCAGGCTGTTTGCTGACGGGCACCCCCGAGTTGTCGCGACCACCTGCACAATGCCCACATATTTCTTTCCGGTGACATGAGGCCTGGGCCTGGCCCCATTGGAGTGTGTTATCGTACAGCCTCGTAGGGTAAATGATACTACCCCATGCTGAGAAAGTTTTACGACCTTTCCCAGGTATTGACAGATATCATTTCATAAACGAGACCTTATTCCTTTACAGAAAATAGCCCTCCTTATACTGTGTTATATATACTTCCCTCCCAGGCACTATTACAGATAATATCATGGCTACTAGTATTCCTTATCCATTCAACATTATTCTTGTATTGTCCGGGTTCTGAGAACCTTTTTGTTTCTATATGTAGCCGTGATCGATCTGCCTAGACTTTTTTTTTTCTTTTTTCCTTGTTTTTCCCTTCATACCCTAGTTGATCCGTCATTATTTTTTAAGTCTTCGCTACTGTGTGTATAGGACCAATGACGGCCTTGCCGATTTCCAGCTGGCGCGATATTGCATGCAGATATAGCAAGCAAAGGATAGCTATCTTTCCTTATGAATGTAGGGATTGGGGAGTCCCCCGCCGACTTTTTGTTGTAGGTAATATAACTGGCCGCAAAGAAAGAGAGAAAAAAGAGCCAAGTTGAATTCACATATACTGTGCAGGGTGGATGCACACATACAGGATAGGCAGGAGGCTTATTAACTTGTGATTTATACACACAACGCTTTTGAAAAGGCCTAATATATCCTAGATGGTGAAGACTTGCTGAACTCGACGGTTCCTATCGACGACGAGACGCAACTGTCTTCCTTTCCAGTCCACGTCGAAAATTGACCGGGTCGAAGTTGGTTTGAAGATACCTTCTCGAAGCGTGTCAGTGAAGAGTTCGTAGGAAGGGTAATCTGATTTTACGAGTTGTGACACCCGGGTCCTTTTTGTTAGTTCCAATTCTTTCAGAGATAAAGCTGAAGAAGAATATAAGAAGGAAGTCTTGAGTCGACTTACAACCGTCGACAAACTGGTCAACTTGCTCTTCCGTCATGCCAGTGGCTTTAGTAGCACGCAAGGTTCGTTCCTGCTCCTGTCGCCAATCATAGACGAAATGGAGGTTTTGGGCATCGCTGTACGAATCAATCAGGCTCTTGGTTAAAAATTCTAGTATATAGAGTGATGATGGCCCTGGTCCCGTGAGACGCGAGAGGTGTGCTCAGCAGACTCACAGATGAATCAAAGCATCGAGTTGACTGTCAGATATTGTTAGCGGAAACTTATAATGGTCTTTTGTCTTTTCCCCGACCTCAATCCTCCCCGCTGGGAATCATGAACCACTCTCACCCCGGCCCCGGAGCAGATAGTAGCCACCAAGCTTACTTCGTTAATACATCGTAATGTTTCAATGCTTCATTGACTGTGCGAACATCCTCCAACTTAACATATGCTAGCCTCCCGTTGTAGTCACATTGATCTTTCAGTCGTGAGGCGGCCTCCCACTTCTGCCTTAGAGTGGCTTCATCAACGGCACAAAAGCCGACAGACCATCCCTCGAAGATCACCACCTTAACGGTCCTTTCACCCTCACGATTGGCCATGTCCCATTGCTCTTCCGGAACTCGATCTCCTTGTCCGCAAAAGGCAGATTTGTCGTACCGGGGAATGGCCGTCAAGCGGTTCGCCCGGAGGGAGGCAAAGGTCTTCTCACCCAATGCAAGATCATGAGTCGAAGGTTGGCCACGATGTTGGAGAAGAGGGTTATTCGGGTGGGAGGCTGCAAGCGCGACCTGGTCCGCGTGTGTGAGGTAGATGTCGTCAAGCGAGAGAGTTATGGTAGGTAGATGATGGGGTGCAGAACAGAGGGTCTTCTGAATGGTTGACACCTGGGCCGTTTAGTATTTTCTCAAGTCTCATTATTAAGAATCAAGTCATTATCAGTCAGTCAGGTTGCGTTTCGTCTCCGATTGCAACTTGGAATCGGGAGCTGAGGGAAAGGAAAGGCTTTCTTTCTCACGAGAACGGTCTTTCCTGCGCCCTGCACTCCGTTAAGACCGAGGAAGAATGGCGGCGGGTTCGGATCATGGCGATGGTGTGCCTGGTGCTCTTTCAACTGGTTCAAGATAAACGGGACGCAATACTGGGATTTGTCGTCGAAGATTTCTAGCATGGTGCTGCTGTCTTATGATCAAATTTGATCACTTGCTGCTATGATACTCTAATTCTACATATCATACTTCAACAGTATGGAAGGCATTTCTACATTATTATTGCTATCATAATTGATTACCCGTGACTACTAATATGTAGTATGATATCATAGTCGTTCGGTGTAAAAGATCTTCCCGTTTCTTTATTATGATGGTGGATAGTTATTTTTGACCATCCAGTTTACCACCACATCCCGAAATCCTTGAAAATTGAAGTCCTCAATTTCACTTACCGGAATTGGAGACTCTGACTGCTGACAGCTTCTAGTGGCCCGGTTTTATTAAGCTAACTACACGTAGGTGGTATCCGAGGGATGTCTGAGCTACTACCCATTTGAACGAGATTATGAACCGAATCAAGTACGACAGTGGGCTTACAGAATCATCGCGGCCCTGTGACTATTTTGACCTTATTGGAGGGACCAGCACAGGAGAGTAGGTTGCTGGCATCGACTGAGTCAGCTTAACAAGAACGCTTTTTGTATTAACACAGCCTTCCCGTATTGCGCGGGTGACAACCGACGAGCGGACACAAGACAAACGTTACCATACCGGAAATGGTTAGTGCGATGTAACATTACCGTACAGTACGGGTATTGCTAGGCAAATCGAATGTCGTGAATACTCCAGAGCTACCTAGGTAGGTATCCCCACCATATAGCCCGGAGTATTCGTAACATTGATTTGCTTAGTAATATCCATATTATTATGACACCAACCCTTCCGGTTTGTCTCGCGTCTGAGTCGTAGGTCCGTGTTTAACCTCGTCAGTTGTTATCCATAGTCGACTGAGTATAAGCGCAATAAGACTATGAGATCTGTTAGTACAAAAAGCATCTCATTTTTATATGTACTTGTGTTGAGCCGACTCGGAGTCGATGACAGAAACCTACCCATGCTGGTTCCTTTAATAAGGTCAAAATAACCACAGGGCCGCTGTGGTTCTGTAAGCCCACTGTCGTATTTGATTCGGTTCATAATCTCGTTCAAGATAAGTAGTAGTTCACACACCCCTCGGATGCCGCATCCATCTACGTGTGGTTTGGATATGCGCGATGGGAATAGTGAGTGAATCACGAGCGTAGCGAAGTTATTGAGGTTGATCGATGCCAAGAAAAGTTTAGTGCCTCTGATTGGTGCATTTCGGACACGTATTGGATGAACAGAACATGGAAATTGTATGGGAATTGCATCGTTCACCGATGTTTCATCGACTATACAGGTCGCTTTAAGATAAATAAGAATGGCCAGGCTACAGCTTTCTACACTCTTTGATTTGCATTACCTAAGTGTTACCCGAGCCGGGACGCGAGGCGAGCCAGGAAGTCAACACCTGGCAGTTTGTAACTGCTCTTATCAATCAATACGACGTATTTTGAAATTTAAATTATACAAATTTACTCTTTGGGGTATGCTCTATATATTTCATCTTGAATATTTTAATTAGAACATGTTGGGGTCTGTTTATTTGCGTGAGAAGCTTCGCATTTAAGAATGGCTCGCCATGACCATTAGAAGTATTCACCGCCCAACGGGACACGCTGCTCAACGGACCGCCCTCAACAGACCACCCCACCAAAATTCCAGAACACAGCTGAAATGGTTGTACTAAGCTAAATGTACAAAAGGAATCATTAAGGAAAGAAAGAAAAGAGGACATTGGGGATTCAGTAGTTGCAGGGTTTTCAGGGCGGTATAGTTTAGCTACGTGGGCGGAACGTAATCGAGCCTACAGGCCCGAGAGCCCGCTACAGATCTTGATCCAGCCGCTGCTTCTAGAGTACGAAAAATGTATAACGCTACTCAAAAGACAATGGTTGATTTAAAAATACAACAAGTGACCAATAACACTTTGCTTGAGGCAATAAATGAGAAGAACCGCGAGAAGGAGCACAAGAACGAGGGTTTAGGGTCTGGAAGGGTTCTGAATGCGCAGTTTCTTTTGGAACGGCAAAAAAAGGCATGATGAAAGGGAGTATGCGGCTATTTTGAGCGTTTGGCCGTCCGTCTTGGACCTCATTTATGTAACACAGTTTCTGGCTCAAAAGAAAAACCTAAGCCAAGATCAACCCCGAAGCCAAAACTCACAGCTTTACCGGCTCCAAGCCCAATGGGAATAGCAGATCTATGTGTAATAGCACAGAAGGCTCCTGTTACTACTGCTGCAAAATGACTGAGGAAAAGAGGGAGGCCTCAGAAGAATGCAGTTGTCCTGACGCCGGTGCCAGAGCCAAAACCTGCGGATTTACCGGCCAATGAAGGCCCATCGGAGACAGCAAATCTGCGCACAACACCGCAGGAGGCTCTTGTTACTATCATCAAATCATCCAAAAAGAGAGGGAGGCCTCGGAAAGAAACAGTTATGGCACCTGCACAATTGCCGGTCATGACGCTAAAGCCAGAGGGGCCTCGGCTAACACATACAGGCAGGAGGATTAAGGCTCCAGCCCATTTTTCGGGTGCTAACCCTGTAATTAATTTGTATTTACTATCTACACTATGAATTCCTTTAAATAATATCATTATTAACCAGTTGAGGTGCAGGCGGTCCCGACCACGGTCTCGGTAAATCATGGCAGGCTGCTGATAATGGCAAAGTGATCCAGGAACTGGTAGAGGGTACGAGACGGCTGATCCCTTCCTTCATGGCCACGAGAATCGCCTGGATCCACGGAGAGAACTCTACGAAACCAGGGAGGGGAGAGGCATGCGCACGCCGCCACGCGTCCCTAATTGTGTATGTTCCTACGGCTGAGATCCAAAAGAAGGCCGTACAACACGGAATCATCATCGAGGGCGCTATCTACCCCACAAGGCTATACGACGGTGCGCTCCAGCGAACGCGGTGCTTCAAATGCAACAGGTGGGGGCATACTCAAGGCTCCTGCCATGCAAAAGAAGCATGCGGGCACTACGCAGGGGAGCACGACACGCGGAAGTGCCCACATGCGAACAACCCATCGATGGTCAGGTGCTGCAACTGTGGCAAGGGGGGCCACAGGCCATGGCAGACATCCAAGTGCTCAGACTACAAGAGGCGGCAAACCCAGCTCGAGGAGCGGAGGAAGGTGCTGGAGAGCATATCATTTAGCTGGAAGACAGAGCGGGTTTGCCAGATCCCGCCGACACCCTTAAGGACTCCTGTAGCCGCGACCTTGGCCAAGCCTCCGCCCGTGGGCGGAGTGCTTGCAGGGCGCAGACGGGACCGCTCAGATTAGGCGGAAGTCGCCCAAGACGAGGCTGGAAGGAGAAGAGGCCCAGGCCGACCCCTATGGATCCTCTCCAGCCACCTCTGAACTTTCACACCCAGCAAACAGCAGAGGAGGCTGCCCCATCACAATACATGGAGCTGGTGCCTGCATCAGAGTGCCTTGAGCTAGTACCTGCGGGGGACCGTGACGAAGGCCAGGCCATACCACAAGATCAATGATAGACACGTTGTCTCAGACACTGGGGGGATCGGTGGTGAACGTCCTGCGATATAATTGCGGGAACGCTAACCATAAAACCGTGAGGCCATTTTTCGACCGGCTGGACCCGGACGACCACCATATTGTTGCGGTTCAGGAACCATACTATAATGCGAAATCTAAGTCAACATACTGTCCACCGGGCTACTACCTGGCCTACCACCCAGACGCCTCAACGAGAGTGTGCTTCTTGATCAGTAAGGCCATAGGCACTGGGTCATGGGCATGCCAAACAGATGAGGCGGACATAGCCATACTCACTCTCCAATCCGGGCGTGGCCCAATCGACATTATCAACGTTTATAACCCAAGACCCGCTAGTCCTGGAGCCGTACGCCACCGCGCCTTCCAGAAGTGAAAGAGGCCATCCAAGACAGCGTTGAGAAGGGCCGGGAGATTATACTAGTGGGAGACTTTAACCTCCACCACCCGCGATGGGGAGGTATCCACTGAGCTGCCGATGACCTGGCGGAGGAGCTGCTGGTGGAGATTGAAGGGCGGGGGCTAACGCTAGCCTTACCTCCGGGATCGGTAACCTGGAGAAGGGGTGGGCAAGCGACCACAATAAATCTCGCATTCCTGAGCGCGGAGCTGGCTCACCGGATAGTGGAGTGCCAACCGCACGGAGAATGGGCTCAGACCGCAGACCACATCCCCATCCCGCTGGCGGAGGTGGGGTACTCCAAGGCAGTGCCGAGGACCAGGTGGGCATTAGCCAAGATGGATACCCTGAAATTCCGCCATGTGGTCGAGCTCGGACTTAGGGGGAGACGAAAGCTATGTTCGGAAATGGGGGAGGCTGCTACACCACTCAGCCAGACAACAGCGGACGCGGCTGTCGGCCAGATACAGAGAGCTATTCTTGAAGCCCTCCAGGAACACCGCCCCTTGGCTAAGCCTAGCCGACACGCCCGCCATGCGTGCTCTAGAGCATGCTCCGATCTCGTACGTGCGCATAGGACAGCCCGACGACGCTTCACAACTAGCCAGGATCAGGCGGATGAGGCTCAATACAATGACTTCTTGCACAGCGTTGGGGTACCGGACATAGATGTGAGGTGCCCGTGCGGATGGGAGAGGCAAACGCCAAAACATGTGGCCATGTTTTGCCCTAACCTTGAGGGTAGAGACCGGATACTGGCCGTTGCCGGCACGATGGACTATACCACAATACTCAATACGGGGAGGGGGCTGCAGGCAGTCACGTCATGGCTTATCCGTCAAGGGGTGCTTCAAGGCCCTGCCGCCAGGTTCACGGATGAGACCAAATGTCATCTTTGCCTGCTTAAAGGAGCTTTTCTTTATTTTTTTTTTTTTGCTTTTCCCCGTGGGATTGGCTTCGAATAATAATGAAAGAAATGAAATGGGAGAATAGGGGTGCGTGCCCTTTACGAGGAAGCAAAGGATCTTCACAAAACTTTCCCCCCATGCAAAGGAAATATTGGTTGAATTTGAAGACCGCTGGTCTAGCGCTCCTCACCGATGAATCCGATAATGAGCCGGTTGTTTCGATCTCCTCATTTCGCCGGGACTCTAAGCTCTGAGGCGTACAGGAAGCAGCCTAGAGCGTTGCCATAATGACCGCCCTGTATATTAACACCGGCCCCTGTCCTAGCAGTAGCCACACAACCTCCTTGTAGCCTTCACCGGAAGTAGCCTGGAGAGCGTTGCTACAATAGCCATTCTGTGGGTCCTTTCTCTAGCAGCAGCTGCACAACCTCCTTGTGGCCTCGACCGGAAGTAGCTGAGAGAGCGTTGCCATAATCGCCACCCGTGCATTGATATCGGCTTCTTCGTCTAACAGCAGTTCTACCGTATGTACATTAGAGGCCTGCTAAGGATGCATAGTATAACGGAACTGCCTCGGTCATCTTTCCATATCGCTGCATCTCTTTGTTCCAAGACCGATCCGGGTCAAAAAGGTTGCCCCACAGTGCGAACGCTCGTCTTTGCTAGAGAAAGAAGTTCAAGATGGTCTCCTGGGCATCCTTCTCAGTCTCAGCAGGCCTTACATGGTCCATCCAATACCGCGCAGAGTACGGCACTAGTAGAAATTCTGCCCTAATCTCCTTGATTTTGCTTGATGTGACACTGCTCAATATGATGGGTATGCTAGGCAGGCTTTCGTGATAGATGCTTTGGCGCACACTCCTTAAAGCATTGTGCGGAATCTTTCTCGAGTCTGTTTGAGGTCAAATACTCTTTCACTGAATAATGCGCCAGCTGCAGTTGAAGCTCCATTATGTCTTGACCCTTCTTACTGACTTTTCGGGTCACAACCTCCACCGAGCTAGAGCAGTACTATTGGCTCTGGCATCCTATTTCCTAGAACAAACGGAGGATCATTGTCAGACTCTACTGCGATCGTCTCAACAGCCTCTTTGATTCGCAGAGGCTGCTCAGAGAAAACCAAGATCTTGACAGCATGTTGCCTGTATCTGTGAGGTATGCTAGTTATGATTCGAGCCTAAGTATTGTCCAGTATGTTTGGTAGGGAAGTAAGTGCTTTTCTGAGGGCCCCCTTCTCAAGGCAGAGCGTCAACCTGGCACGCAACCCCTCGAAACCTACGACCTCTCAGCTTTTTGAATTAGCAAATAGGAGATAATGATCGGATTATATCTTACATTCCATCGGCTTATGCTATGAGTTTAGTCTCAATGATCTCCCAGATATCTGGTCGCGATCGCCACCTTTTGAGGCCGCCATCCTCTTAAGTCCTTGTGCATACGTACGCACGGATACCATCTGCAATGATATCTCGCTGGACAGGAGAAATGGCTTTGGCAAGGGCCCACTCCTTCAATGCCGATTCAATGTCTTCTTCCTGGCGGCTTGTGTCGAGGAGGTGGCTTAAAGCTCAAAAGGTCTTTTATCCATAATAGGAGTCCTTTGGTCTAGGAGCCCTTCTTTGTCCGGCATTCGTCAAGAGCATCATCCTGGACCATCCATACCTCATCAACTTACTGTTCCATATATACCACACTTACTTTGTCAGAATGCTTTGTGAATTTTGTGTACATATAAATATATATTGTAGTCTACAAGGAAATTAGGTCCGTGTGACTGTAGGGAGATGAGACAGGTAAAGTACTATTAACTACTAGAGACAAAAGTTAACCGCAGAGATATTCTGGGCGTTCCAAACGCCTAGAAGGGGGTTTGCGGTATTGATCAAGTAGTTCGAGCTTCGATTTGCCACTTAGAAATGCTTCTTGAAGAAAATACCGGTTAGCATCCAATGTATTAGGGAGTTTCTCTTTTCCTCTAAAATTTCATTGACGTGGACAGGTACTCTCTTACATGTTGCCATCGACGGACGGTAATGTGCAGGACGCATTCAATACGTAGAGCAAAACATCTTGCACCTCTGGATGGAAGTAGCCTCACTCAAATACTAACCAGAGCGGAAGTTATATAGAAGCGACTTGATTTGGAAAAGAAGATTGGGTAAAAACTGTAGAACACCCGAATTCCGAAAAGTAGAGAGTCTTATTAGAAATACAACGTTATGATAAGAACGATTACTAAGGAGGATTCTATGAACAAGTGAGATAACGGCAGCCATACCGCATCGGGATGCTTGGAATAACTCCCCGGATATGGTCACCCGGTCACACCTATGTATCTATCTAGATTTCGTTAGGCTATAGGACCGAGACTATCCCCGATCACATGAAATTGACCATTAAAACTAACTTGCTTCAGTAGGTAATATTATGATATTAAAAATTGAATTATAGTAATAATAAAATGGGCCTACGTCATGAGACCACATGTGAGTTACCGAGGCTCGGAGCAAACTTGCTGAGCCGCAAAAACCATTAAAGACACCAGACAACTCGGAGTTTACCAACCTTGACACTGGCCCTTATTCCTCTGATGCGGACTATGAATAGCCATACTGCCTTACTATCCTTTCGAAAGGCCGCAATAGTCTTCGTGTCTTTGAGTTCAGCTAGCCGCTGAGCCCCCAATTCCTTATTCGATACTACAGTCTCCCGGTACTCACTCAAAGGAACTCCTAATGTCCGAGCTACGTTTCGACAATCAGACCGTCGTCATCACAGGCGCTGGTGGTGGTCTGGGGAAGGCATATGCGACCTTTTTTGCCTCAAAGGGTGCCAATGTAGTCGTCAATGATCTCGGCAGCTCTCATGCTGGTGAGGGCAAATCATCCAAGGTAGGCGTACGACGCTTTACTACGCTGGCGGTATCGAACATGGCGGCTGATTCATGTTGCCATACATAGGCTGCAGATATCGTAGTAGAAGAGATTCGAACCGCCGGTGGTAAAGCTGTTCCCAACTATGATAGCGTCGAAAACGGCGACGCTATTATTGGCACTGCCATCAAGGCCTTTGGTCGGATTGATGTGCTGATCAACAATGCTGGTATTTTACGTGATATCAGCTTTAAAAACATGAAGGATAAGGACTGGGACCTCATTAATAAGGTTCACACCTACGGCGCATATAAGGTGCGTTCCGATGAAACATATACTGCAACAAGATACTGATGGAGTCTTAGTGTGCGAGAGCAGCATGGCCCTATTTTCGGAAACAGAAGTATGGCCGGATTATCAACGTATCTTCTGCGGCCGGATTGTTCGGTAACTTTGGGCAAGCAAACTATTCGGGTGGGTACCTGTTTTGACGCGGCAGGAGCAGTGCTTTCAGGGGCTAACGATCGAACAATATAGCTGCCAAACTCGGTCAGGTGGGCTTCACAGAGACTCTTGCAAAGGAAGGCACCAAATACAACATTATTGCCAACGTAATTACTCCCATTGGTAAGCTTTTGTCTAATTCTCCTTGAAGCGAGGAGGCCATTGACCATGGTCAGCTGCGAGCCGTATGACTGCAACGGTCATGCCACCAGAAATCCTGGAGAACCTGAAGCCAGAATGGGTCGTTCCTCTAGTGGCGGTTTTGGTCCACCGCACCAACACGCGCGAAACAGGAGGAATCTTCGAAGTCGGAGCTGGCCATATCGCGAAGGTGCGATGGGAGCGTTCGAAAGGCGCCTTGCTAAAAACGGACGCTTCGTTGACCCCACGGGCTATCTTGAAAAGATGGAATGAGGTCAACGACTTTTCTCAACCTACCTACCCAGACGGTGCTGCCGACTTTATGACCCTGCTCGAAGAGGGTCAAAAAGTTCCAAGTGCACGGGCCGAACCGGATCTTGATTTCAAGGGCAAGGTTGCCCTGGTCACTGGTGGTGGTAATGGGTAAGCCTTCCGATCTACCCACAGAGCTTTACACCCATCGAACTAAATTTTTTCTGCTTTCTTGGACTAGCCTTGGCCGCTCGTATTGTTTGCTGTTTGCGAAGCTCGGAGCGTCTGTCGTGGTTAATGATCTCATTGACCCTGAACCTGTTATTCAGGAAATTAGAAAGATGGGGGGTACTGCCATCGGCTCCAGAGAGTCTGTTGAGAATGGCGAGGCGGTAGTTAAAGCGGCGATTGATGGCTTTGGACGAATTGATATCGTCATAAACAACGCTGGTATCCTACGTGACAAAGCCTTTGGCAACATGGATGACAGTCTTTGGAATTCAGTCATGAACGTTCATCTACGAGGCACGTACAAGGTCACCCAAGCAGCTTGGCCGTACTTCCTCAAGCAAAAGTACGGCCGCATCGTCAATACAACCAGCACAAGTGGAATTTACGGTAATTTTGGACAGGCCAATTATGCTGCTGCTGTACGTTACGCCCTTCCTGAAATTCACGGAGCTGTGCTAATCAGTAATCACTATAGAAACTTGGGATACTAGGTTTCTCTCGGGCTCTTGCCGTTGAGGGTGCGAAATATAACATCAAAGTCAATACAGTCGCTCCAAATGCGGGCACAAACATGACCCGGACCATCATGCCTGAAGAAATGGTCCAAGCCTTCAAACCTGATTACGTTGCTCCTTTGGTCGCCCTGCTCTGCTCAGATGTTCTCCCCGAACCTGCCACTAAGGGCCTTTATGAATGCGGAAGCGGGTGGTTCTCCAGAACCAGGTGGCAACGATCTGGTGGCCACGGTTTCCCGATCGACGTGCCTCTAACACCGGAAGCTGTGCTCGCCGAGTGGAAGAAGGTTACCGACTTTAGTGACGGGCGCGCTGACCATCCCGAAAAATTCGAAGATGGTGCGGTTAAGATGATGGCCAATTTGAGTAACAAGGAGAGTACCAAAATAGCCAACCCAGAGGACCAAAGCATCATAGATGCTATCGAACGAGCCAAGAACATGACAAGCAATGGGACTACATTTGAATACGCTGATCGAGATGTGATCCTGTACAATATTAGCTTGGGGGCCAAGCGGACTGAGCTTCCTTTGGTGTACGAAAGCAGCGAGTCCTTCCAAGTGCTACCTACCTTTGCCGTAGTCCCGTACTTCAACACAGCAACGCCGTGGGATATGAGTGGCATCGTTGCCAACTTCTCCCATATGATGCTCCTCCACGGCGAGCATTATTTTGAGATTCGAAAACACCCTATTCCGGTCGCTGCTAATACAATTTCATTCGCAAAATTGGTGGATGTTATTGATAAAGGAAATTCAGCTATTGTTATCATTGGTTTCACTACCAAGGATGCCAGAACCGGCGAGGAGCTCTTCTACAACGAAGCTAGCTTGTTCATCCGGGGTAGCGGCGGCTTTGGTGGTTCTCCTAAACCCACAGCCCGCCGGTCCAAGGCTGCAACCGCCATATATAACCCCCCTCAAAGGAAGCCAGACGTCGTAGTAGAAGAAAAGACTTCCGCGGACCAGGCGATTCTGTATCGGCTCAATGGCGACAGGAATCCTCTCCACATCGACCCTGAGTTCAGCCAATTCGGCGGGTTCAAGGTCCCAATCCTCCACGGACTGTGCTCATTGGGCATTTCCGGAAAGCACATCTTCCAGAAATTCGGGCATTTCAAGACGACGAAGGTACGCTTTGTCGGCGTTGTTATCCCAGGCCAGACACTGAGGACTGAGATGTGGAAGGAGGGCAAGACTGTCATCTTCCAGACGACTGTTGTCGAGACAGGCAAACGAGCTATCGGAAATGCAGGTGTTGAGCTTGTTGATGGGCCTAAGGCCAAGCTCTAATCTTATCATCCATACAATTAATTAAAGCGTCCACAGGGAGAAAAAGAAAAATTAGCAGAGGAACTGAACCCAATCAAAAAATCGAAAACTCTCTTTTTCTCCCTTTAACGATAGATGAAGGAACCACAAACGCCAGTCTTGCGAGGGTCCGGGCAGGTATCATCACTACTATGATAACAGGATTCGATAGGTAGCCAGCCAGCCAGCCTACATCATTTATTCTATCTATTATTTGATACAAAGTTATTATTACATAGATATGATATGATATGTATGTATGTATATAGGAAAGTAACTCGAAGTAGAATATGATATACACGACCTACTACCTAACCGGCACCACCTACCTACCCATTCATAGGTAATCATCTATGATATCTATATTAAGAAATACTCAAGTATGATTATGATTATATATATGATACATATACATACTAAAATATTAATAAATACATAGAATACTTACTCATCTACATACAGACTTTATTACCGTATTATTAGGTAGGGCATGAGCATTGGCATTGCATGCCTACCTACCTAAGCCTACCTTAGTACCTTGATGCCTCCATATATTGTATTATTGACTAAATCGACAGGGGGTCTATACCTATACGTATACATATATCATGCATACATCGCTGGAGCGCGGCGAAATGGAAGGAGCTTTTGCATGCGTGCACACACATGCATGTATGTCCGCTTCCTCTGTTCACATCATATCAGGTATGCGCTATCTACCCTACATAATCATACAACGAGGCTGAAGAACACAAACATGGTCTCACAGGCGAGCAAAGGGCCAAGAAAAGAAAGCACATGTTAGCTATCCTTCGATTAAGAGAAGCAAAGGGGAAAAAAAAAAAATTAAGGTAAATAAAAGCAGATGCTATTATTATCGAATAAACGATTAAGATGAACTACACGCGAAACCGTGAAGGCTCTAGGGAGACTAGAGAACACCGACATGCACAACGACAGTGTAAGAAAGAGACAGAAGCATTAGGAATAGAGGAGAGGGCTCAACGATAAGATCCAAGGTATGCCACAAAAAAAAGTCAGAGAACAGAAATGAATAAGGGACGAGAGCATATCGCTAGACGCCACAAATGCTCTGTGCAAGCAAAATAAAAGACACTATGACCGAGAAATGCAGTTCAGTTGCGAGTGACTCCAAGGTGATGGACAAAGATCACAATACTCAAAGCACATCAAGCCAACAACAGGACATCAAGCGAACAAAGTGATAGAGTATTCCGAGCCCAGCAATGTAAAATGACTATGAGCTCCCTACACAAGAGTGAAGGAAAGCATGAAAACCATAGTTGGCGGGTGCTGACCAAGCATAAATATGGCGCCAGAATTTATGTGCGGTATTCAATCTCCACGCCCAGATCAAGTATCCCTAAATAGGAAGAAGAGAGTTCAAGTGAATCGCTTCGTCAGTAACGACCCCACTACCCCCATTTTATGGCACATCCTTGACTCCGTAACTCCAAAAAAAAAAAGAAACCGGTTTATATTTTGATGGGTGAGAGAGGGGGTCCAAGCTCAGGAAGTTGGGAGTAGCTTCTCTTGTGATTACTTTCGAATTTTTGCTCTTGTCGGCGACTCTTGGGGCTGCCAGAACTATTTGACGTACACTCACTCTGAGCGGCGGGTTGGCTGCTTCCCGAAGAAGAGATAGCACGCTCGTCACTGATAGAGCCATGTGACGACGTAGGAAGGGCCTGTTGGCTGTTCTCTTTTACACTGTCGGGCCTTTCAGCTTCCTTCTCTGAACGGAGATATTCCTTCTCCGTCCAGCAGCCCTGCCAGCAGTTCTTCCAATCGCAAACGAGGAAATGGAAGCAGAAACCATCTATCTTCATGGATGGTTGAAAACAAATGCAAAGATTGCGGTAGTCCATCTTATTCTGATCCAAATACGAGTGGAGGAGATTTAGGTGGCATGTGATTGCGAATAGGAGATAATAATTATAGGGAGGCAGCTTCGAGAGCTCATCCCGGAGCATCTGCGGGGCCGTTGTCGCGCCCTCGCACTGTGTAGCAATCATCGCTTGTGTTTCCTTTGGAAACAGCTCATCTGGCAATTCTCGCAGCCAGGCCTTAAACATGGACCCGATTGTGTTGATGTCATAGAGATCTGGCTCATCAAAAAGATTGATATCAAGTTCTATGGGGGTCAGTTAGCACAGGATCGGGACACAAAGCGTATGAGGATACCCACCAGTGTCGAACCGCCGCTGCCAGTGCTTGACTTCTTTCCCACTGCCAGGAACACGGTAGAGACCTTCTTCCTCACAACCTTTCAAGTTCAAGTAGCTGTATTGTTGGTCAGTCGTGATCCCATTCGGCGAAGTATGCAGAACTTACTCAATACAACGATACGGGAGGGCAGGCATCCAATACTCCGTCTTGTCTTTACAGTCCTCTAGCCTCTTCGATATTCTGGTACGTCGTGTCTGCTCAATGAGGGGTAGGTTGATAACTGCGCATACGTAGCTGTCATCAGTGAAGAGCTCCCGCTCGTGGCTACTCCCACTCCGTGTGATTTTTCCGAGGAACCCTTTCCCCGCCCTACCAATGCGGTCGGCGGCCCCGGTCGAGGATTGCTTGAGATTGTTGAACAGAGCAGCGGACGCTCCCGAAACGTGGCTCAAGGATGCTGATGTCACCATCGATGTTCCGTAGCTTCTCTCTTTTTTGGCGGCTGTATGTTCATTTGCCAAGCATCGATCAGTGGAATGATTGCGGGTGGTGGAACCTGCGGCATCCTTAAAGGCCGGATTCTCAGGTAAAGGAGCTGTTTTTAGTGGTTCAGATAATTTCTGCTTGCCGTGGTCTTCTATACTTAGCAGACCCGCGTTTGAAGGACGTCTGCTGGTCAGTGTCCTATTGACAGAGCCATCATCTACGCGGATGGAGCGAGTACGTGCAAGAAGGTTCGTAAAGCGGGGTTTGCTTCTCTTCAGCGTGAGGACATGGACAGGCTCTGGGTCAGGGTCAGGATGGCCATCGTTCGAACGCGGTTCAGCTTTGGTTCCCGTCGAGTCCTCGCCTGATTAAACGGGCATTAGCCATAATATGGAAAATGGGAGGAGAATAAATCTAGGATCTTACCAGAACCCTGTTCTTCACGACCTGTAGACACCGGTAGGTCAGGAGTCGCACTATTGCCTCGGGATGAAGATGGTGTTCGATCGTTGGAGCTACCGCGGCTTTTCGGTTTGTTGTCTTTTAGCTGTCCCGAACTCTCTAAGGAGTTGATCCGGGTGGAAGACTTGGACGCAAAGTTGGCAAAGAATGACCGGGAAGGGTCCCGATTGTGTTTCGAAGTATCCTTGAACTGGGATGTATATTGCGGGATTGCAGTGAAGCCCGGGCTGATGGGCCCTCCTTTTTCGATGCTAATCGCTGCATTTGCTGTCTTTGGCGGAACTGGTACGCTGTCAGTTGGCTGTGTGACAGATCGAATCGTCGCACCGTTCTGGAAAGGAGAGCTGGGAGACGACTTCGCCGAGCGGGGAGTTAATAGACCGGATGTATTTTTCTTGGAGCAGTCTTCGAAATTCGACGAAACCAAATTCAGATTCGGAAGGGTAGACTGTCTAGAAGGCATTTTCGACCCTCTATATGGTTCTATCGATTCCCTAATGTCCACTCCACGCCCGCCCTAGCCTGGTGGCCGCCCTGCGCCTCGCTGGAATCTTGTCCCAGATCAAAAGGGTTCGTAGGCAGTGCCACCGTTGGTTGCTCTTCCGTAATCCGACGGGCTTCTATAAGACTCAAGCCGGGGAAGGGGATGATGTAGAGAATGGTGGATGGTCATCCACTAGGGTCAAGCGGCAACACAGGTCGAGTTTTCAAAACGATCGATCTAGTAGATGGTGTCAGGTTAGAAGTGATGCAGGGAGATAGCCGGGAGAGGATCGGGAAGATGAGGTTGTCTTTTTAGATTCAGCAGGAAGAATCGGAATGATCCAAAGGGGGATCCTGCCGAGCGTAGGGAGAGAAAACTGGTCGGCAGTGACCACTTTCACTTTCGAGCCGGCAGAGCGGGAGGGAAAGTCCATGATAATAATATTGGAGTTCCTCGGGCAGTTGGTCAGGGCTTCCCGCTTGCTAATTGGGGAAGGGGGGGGGGGGGGATTTCCTTGTTTGTCTGTGTTCGGGAGTACCAACAGACCGGGAACCGGGAAAAAGGGAGAAGGAAAGACATCAAATCATCAAATCAAACTCACCATACCGGGATGAAGGTCTCGAATTCCTTGGGGGCTGGGGGAATATTCTTTTTCAGTTTCTGAGGTGGGATGCCGGGGGGTTCCTTGGTATCAGATTGATTCTGGCTTTAGCGAAACGATCGAGAGAACGGGACCGGTTTCCCACGGTGGGATCTTCCCGACCAGATGAAAAGAAGGTCGGGGGGATGATGGTGGGTAAGTAACGGGCGGATGACGATGACTGCAATGAAAGACGAGTGGCATGGAAGGACCTCCTACCCCTGGTGGGAAGGGTGGGCTCTTGAGACTTGGACTCTCTCAAGTCAGGTGGTGAAAGGAAAAAAAGACAGTCAGTCGAAAGAATGATGAACGGACGGGGATGATTGGACGTCGATCTGGTGTTTCAAAGCTTGGGTGGTCAGACTCGACAAGGTCGACGCGAGGAGGCATTATTATCCTGATCATAAATAAATAAATATAGTAATCAATCAATCCGATCCCTAATCCGAATGAATGAATAAATGAATGAATGAATGAATGAATGGGTCATTGGATTGATCATGTCATGACATCCATCCCTCAAATCCTCAACCCATGATGATCATTGTTTTTCCATGATTGATGATTATTATTCCTCTTCTTCCTCTTCTTCTTCCTCTTCTTCTTCTTCTTCTTCTCTGGATTATCGGTCGAAGCTGCGACCTTCCTTCCTTCTTGATGCAGGTGCGGCTGTGTATCATCCAAAGATGGCCTGAGATGGATTCAGGGGACAAGACCCAACTTGACTTTGGACTAACCGGCGCCCCTAGACCACTTTCGGTATCGTTCCTCTGCTTTAAAAAAATTTTTTTTTTTCTTTTACCCGGTGATAAATTCATTGCCATCTTTTCTTCTCTCTTCTTTTTCTTCTTCTTTGATCCCAGTTTCGAAGGAAGGAACCAAATGAAAACAATCCATATCATCAGAATCTTCATAATTACATGTTTGATATCTCCCCTACACGATATCACTTAGAAGTCATTACTTGATAGATAGAATATAAATGTAGAATATAGGTAACTATAACTAATATAATATAATAATAATAATATAGTACCAGGCTAGTACTAGTCACGATCCTTAGTATGATCAGTAGACCGACGAGCTACGAACGAACTCCGAACGACAAACCATGATACAAAAACCCGAGAAAAAAACGGCCCCCCCGGTTCAACTCAAAAGATCACCTAGCTTTCAGGTACCCGGTCCCCATCACTGGGTGGCCCGGAAGCGCCAGAGGGGAAGGGATATGAGATATGGTATGATAGGAGCTGAACCCAGAGCCCATATCGGAACTAAGGGGTGATTCGATCTCATCGACCCAATGGTAACGCCTCTCATGCCCTACTGGGGCACCAGGAAGCGCCCATGAACGAACGAACGGTTCAACTTCTCTTTAAAAGAGCTGGATAGTGATCACGACTTGAATAATAATAATAATAATAATAATAATAATAATAGTCACCTGCGACGATGAGAACGGCGTGGGAACTCAGCGCAGCCACTAGTTGGTCAGCACCGGGTCTTCTAACTTCTCAGGGCACATTGGTTACGCTCGGATCAGGCCAGTAAGAAGACAAGAGATCCCTGATGCTTGCAGATCGGGCTGGCGGATCGGATTGGCGCCATGCAGCAAGAGAACAGCGACCACTAGGGAATGTACATCTCCATACTGATCACATCATAAGTTAGTCCTTAATATGAATAGCATAGCATAGCATGGCATAGCATGGCATGGCATAGCATGGTGCATTCGACAGAATCAGTGATGATGATCGGGATTAACTGAGCGCTTGGGGTTACTGGCCCCTTTGTATCGATACTTACTGCTTCGAGAGGGATAGCTATAAGTTAAAGTCGGAAATAAAAATACGAAACGGCAAATTCGCTTCGCTGCCAAAAATATACTAACTATCCAGACGCCTCGAAAAGGCCCTTGATTATTTAGTAGGTATACACATACATACGCCATCACATCTCATTGCCGCCCCCATACTTACCTCGGGGCAAATCACCACGTAATAATCTACCTAAATTCACTATCGAACTTGCCCCGAACATGTCCATCCATACCCATCACCAATCCCCCCGAATGGTCACAGAACAGAAAAAAGGGGTAATAATCGAACATTGGAGCCCATATCATGATAGCCTGTCTGACCGCGATTACTACAGATACCTTCACATTACGCAGTGGCAGCTGAGCTTCCTGGTCATGTCTTGGTGCAACTGCAACTCCTTGGGTTACATGGTATGGATGTTCCTGAGCCCCTTTTAAGTAATTGTCCTGGAATGAAATATGATACCTCGATCCAGTCTCGCATTCGAGACTGGCTGGGAGGTGCCTTCTGGCTGTAATAGGAGAACATGCTGCATTGTCATCTCTGCTAAGAGTTCATCAGATCCTTAAGCCCCACCTCTTGATCAGACTAAAAGTCACCATCTCGACCTCTACATAGACGCCACCATAATTCGATTAACAGTCTGGGTTTGAAAAGTCAAGCGTACCGTTATTTTTTTGTCAAGAATGCGGTTCAAGCGCTCGAGGATACCATTTTGACGCTTTAATCTAAGAACTGCGGGTAACCTATAATTAGGCAGTAGTTAGGTAGGCTCCCAAATAACCCCGTCTCCCACTATGACTTGACTAAACGCATCTGAGGCGTTTCTAAGGCGTTTCCCCCGGGAATCTCCGCCTACATCCGCCTTGCATATGTTTTTTAATAGTCCTTAACGCATCTGCTCTCTAGTTGAGACGGGATGTATGTACATAAATGGCCAGGGAAACTAGGGAAACTAGGGAAACCCGCCCGTAAACGTGACAGCATCGAAGTACCCATCGAACGATCACGATCTAGTTCGTGTGGACAAACTCCAAGGCCCCGTCTGTCCTTGGTGCCGCCCATTAAAAAGATATTCAGCTCGTTTCGCGATATGGCAGCATCAACGGACCTTTGTCAAAATCGTTTTTGGGGGACGCGGGTTTTAGCCATTTTCAGAGGACGGCTATCTCCCTCCGCTCTTGGATAACCGCCTTGGACAGATTGCTAGCGTGAATGATCTTCGCGACCATGTCTTTCAGTGCAAATATCGAATATTTCACTGCCCTTGAGTAGGACGGCACCAGATCCAGTTGGGCAACCACCCTCGGGGAATTGATATTCAGCTCAGGGGCATACACGGCCTTTGGCATCTTCAGGACTTTCGACGTTATTACAATGGGTCTCGGCTGGCAATTTTAGAAATCCTTTGCTAGCATATCTGCCGCTGGAAACCTTGAATGAGTAACATATAAGGGTTTAAAGTTTCAGAAGTTGAAGATTTTGATTAGCATGCTTGGTCGCTGTCGAATCTACCCATCAATCTCAGCCCAGGAGAGTTAGAAACCCCCCTCGTCCAACCCGGCCTTGCCTAAGATTCGTGTTATACATGACTGACTTCGTCGGCGTGATGGCGGTGTCGGCTCGCTTCCTAGGCCTAGATTTGGTCCCGTTCGCCCATTTGGGTCTGTTTTTTCTTGTGGTGGTTTATGCTAACATTAGCTCTCTCGTTCCATTCAGGTGTCTCGCAGAGTTTGCAAAATGTTGTCGGATATCGCCAGAATTCGAACGCGAATCATCTTGAACGGCGCAGTCAAATAGATAACTATGTGTGATACGTTCCTCCGGCTTCCCAAAGGTCCTGGACCACCCTAAGCCTCGTGGGAGTCAGCAATGATCCCGCCTTGTCATCCCAATTCCGCCTTTGGCGAAGCCGGTTCCATCATCGATATGACTAGAGAACATCTACGGCAGTCATCAACTAGCTTGTAATAATAATCCGTGCATTTCAATCGAGCAGCTTCTACCGCTAATCTTCAACACAGAAGTGTTTCGTACTTCGTGGGTTTTCTTTCTATTAGCTCATTAATAGTAGCTTCACAAAAAGAGAAAATTTTTTCTAAAAAAGTATAATTTTAATTTTAGAATAAATGAACTCTCGTTGCAGGGAGCCAGAATTCTTAGCACCACCTTAGAAAGTGCTCAAAAGTGTGCTATGCAGCTTTCCAATGCTTCCCAATTGCCGAATGCCAGAGAGGTTGATAGTTATTGATATAATTTGCCGATATATCTTGCTATGTAGATATAGAGCCTCTTGCATACAGCATCTCCAAGACTCGTTAATTAGTATTCCAGATTGAGGGAGAGGTTTTCATGGATGGCCCACCCAGACTAGTTACCATATAGCTTCCATGACATATTCTGGATCCGGCCTGGCGTTCAGCTAAAAGAAGCTCATCAACTGTTTTTCTTCTGCTTTCATATAGTTATACACCAAGCAGAAATGCCCGTGCAATGAATGATATTGAGGTTTGTTACCCAAAGTAGTAGAAATATATTATTACCAACAAAGCTACTAATAAAATAAGACTGTCATTTCCGTGCTTGGGGAATTCTTATTCCCGGACATGGGGCGATAAAATGTAGCATTTGTGAGCATGGACCACTTTTTCAGATCGATATTTTATTTTACTATGATGCTTTGTAGCATTCCTCTCCCGAGTTCACTGAAAACCGGTGGGACGTTGACGACAGGCCTATGATAGGAAGGGTAGTTAGTGCCACTAATGACGGTATTGGCCGTACACGGATGCGGATGCGGATGCGGATTAAACTTCTTAAATCAACGATTCATCGATTCATGCCATTTGTACGGATGAATTTGAATATTACAAAAACCGTCGAACCGCTTTCGTCCCTAAAAGCCTTAGTACCTGTTAACCATGACCGAAGATCCCATCTTAACAGTGAAAGCGCACTCAATGGTTAGTTAGGTAGCTACACACATATATAAAAGCCCTAGGATAATATTTCTCACCGACAATATATTTATCATATCATAAATAACAATGTGCCCCGGGAGATCTTCGGCAGCCAACAGGCCACCTTGCAGCTTTGGTGAAGGAAAGGTTCTGGTCGCTCTAATATTTACTTCGCACGGGGATGGCATGAATCGATCCGATATTATCGGGGCCCTCGATGTGTTTGTTCTCAGTAGATGTTCATCCCTGTTGGTTTCTTGCGGGACCTCTATTTCCAACATCCCGCTGAAGGCGCGATGTCTGAGTAGTGATTCCAGACTTGCTATTTGTGACGGTCAGTCTATGTAGATACCGACCGAAAGAAGTTGTGTTTTATTAGAGGGGAAACAAGCCCCCGATGAGAAGTTGAAGGGAATGGAAGAACGGAGAAGCTATGATAGTAGTAGTGGATAAGCCGTTTCAATCTTTCTTAGCATATTAGCATCATGTCTGGGGAGGCCGCTTGCTTTTCACACATCAGCACTAAATAAACAATTCCACAATACATGTGGTGGATGGGTACGTAGAAGAAATGAAGATCCTTAATACCTACTAATCGTTAGTTATTCCTAGTACATAGCTTTATTAATCAAATCAGTGGGCACCCTTCCCCCCAGCTGGTCCCAAACTGGAAAACCTGGCCCCCCAGAGAACTTCCTAATTCATCTCATATTAATATTCTTACGCACTATCAGAGGGCATTCATAACAGTTATTATTTAATAACAGTACATACTATTTTAAGCGACACCAATGGTTGGTGGACTATAAATATATAACCTAATAGCTTCGTAATCTAACATGGACGTGACTATACCTTGCCTGCGGCAGAGTCGCACCTTCAGCGAAGGCAGAAACATAAGGCAGAAGAAATGGGTCCTTGGAAAACTAGGAGTAACATTGGGAGTAACATTGGTATGTACGTACCGTATGATGCCACAGTATATTCTAATTCACCGTATCGTTTCGTTCAACAAGGCGTGGGGAGTGGGTCATGTGATCAAAAGCACGTGGTTGCCTTACGTTTCCAGCTAGTGCAGATTTGCTAACGAGGTTTGGCATATAAACCTGTCTGCAGTTACAACACCACCACCCCTTTTTTTTTTTGAAAATCTGGTCAGTAGGATATGTCTTGTAGCTACTGAACTGAGGTTCCTATTGACTAGAATTAAATAATAAATGGTAATAGTGAATATTATAAAAGTTGGTGGCTGACGTGTTTTCATGGGTTTGGGGTATTACGAGAGTCAAGTCAGTTCCGCCACCATAGTAGCCTAATACATAGTATCATCGCACCCTTTTGCAGCGGGATGTGGTTAAAAGGCCGCTCCCATGTACATGTACATTACATACTTGTTTATTTTCTTCGACGTGAAAGGCGTCGAGACTCTTGATGGACGAGGGTGCTAAAAGGCACGTGGCTAAAAGCCCACAATTTTATATGGGGCCATAACGCAGAACTCTGCCGGAAGACAGAGACGAGAGGGATGCCAAAGTCTCTCCACTACCGGATAAGAGCGTTATTATTACTCCCTGCGTGGCAAGGACAGCTGCCCCGCTTGGAACCTTCTATCAAATGATCCTCAGTCCTTAGCTGGCTGCATATATATATCATGCATCACGAGAAGTCCTCGAGCTTTTTTCTCTAAGCACTATATGCTCCCCTCCGCTACTATACCATGATTATTACAATTAACTAGTTAAAGCTATAGTACAGAATGCTATACCTACCACAAGTGAGCCGTTAAAATTTGTTAGCCCCGGGTAGTCTAACAGGATTCCCACCGTATCCACCCCTACTAAGCTAACCACTGGCATGTAGATGGAGGTGGCATCTAAGGGTAGCTGCTTATCTTGGACGAGATTATGAACCGCATCAACCACGGCCCCGTGATTATTTTGGTCTTATTGATTGGAGGAACTAGCACAAAGGGGTAGGTAGCCTTCATCACAAGTGTATATATTAAAGTAAGAATGTTTTTACACTAACATAACTCTGTTCTAGGCTCATTGCGTATGCTTGGTTGAATGCGGATGACACCTGAAGAGAAGATGCTTTGATACAACTCACTCGCTAGCGCCATATTCTCAAATGAGAATAGAAAGGGGATATTCCAAGCCGGGACATTCAAAGCTACGACACTTAGAAATAAGGTGCAAGAAATCGTTCACACGGACCTTGGGGAGTTTATGCATGACACGTCAAACCGGTCAAAACAAGGGGAAAGCATCCGTCTGTGCCATGCCGGCAAGTAATCTCGCCCCCCTAGACGGTTTCGAACATACCTCGTGAGAGGGCTTGCCAGTGTAAACCGCAGAATCTGGGAAGCTGTTCGTGCAGCAGTTGCCGCCCCTACATTCTCCAAACGGATCGCCATCAGCCGTGAAGGCCATGCCAAAGAAGATTTCATTAATGCATGAATCGGATGTAACAATCTAGTGGGCTAGGTATTGGAGAGGGCGAGGAACGTGTTTGGGAGTGACAAGACAGTGGGATGTCTTATCAGCATTTGAACTGGATATCTAGAAGCGATTGGCTCAGCGAAGCCAGATACGTTCCAAAAGCTCCTACCTAGGGATCTGATTCAAATGCCAAAGAAGATTGCAATTGACTGTGGGGGGACGGCAAGAGGCTTAAGTGAAAGATTCAAGAACTTTTCAAGCTTCTATTTTCACTTCAATGTCGTTCATGGTGCTGAGGGTATCTCTTTAGAAGAATGGGAGAAAATAGGAGACTCCACCCAACACATGAAAGTATACATCGAAAACACCACAGTATCCAGAGCTATTGATGAGGCAGTGCACAGTCCTAAGGGCACTGGTGCAAAACTGGGAAATATATGTCGATCATAGAAGTGTGGTTATCTACCTATCCTTGTTCTAGCTGATTATATATCAGGTGGAGTTCTTTAAATGCAAGACACAAACGTTCAGCATGTCCAAATCCGGCCAATGCCTGACCTAGCGCAATATTTACCGCCACGAGGCATAAGTTAGATGTTTTCTTTGCTACTCGACCTGGTTGGGTCTTCTCCAAGGCAAGAATACTTGTTATATGGACTTGGTGGGGCTGGAAAATCCCAGATTGTGCCAAAATTGATGGAAGAGCATCAAGCAGGGTGATGACATATAATAATTTATATTTAATGCTCTAGTAGCTGATTTTGAGCTGATCTTTGCATATCATCTGGATTGATTGCAAGCAGTAAGGTTACAATCGAACAAAATTACAAACATTTCTTCCATAATTCTTTCATTGTGGAGAAGCAAAAATCATCGACATTTGCAATGCGATCGCTGAATCCTGAGATCTCCGGGGGTCTCTTCCCTTACCGGCCCGTTCTATTGCCATGTATGAGATACCCCAGGTAGTGTATACTACCCGATTGCGTATCGATGCGCCTCTGTACGTCGAGTACTGTAGTATCTCTTTCCGATGGCTATAGAAAACCTTGACATATTCTTCGAGGCAAGTTTCACCCATCTTGATAGAGGCCCCGGCTATGTCAATTGCCAAAGCTAGAAAACCAAGTTCTCGTACTACAGGCATTTCTAAGCGACGTAAACTTTTAGCTTTCTCATTCGACTATGAAGCCCTTAGGAGCAGAGTGACCGCATCACCGCTGTCCATTTCGTTAATTTCCGAGATGGCCTCGGCTGGAAGTGAAAGCCCTAGTGCCGGATTTCTGCTTGTATATATAATGTTTCCATGTTCACCAGCTGGTAAAAGGCCATTCGAGTCTTCTGACGTTTTAAACCCGTCGAATAACAACAGCCATTCCTGCGCTGAGGATGATAGTCAGCGCAAGATATCTACAACGTTATCGTTCAAGCGGAATCAAGCCCTTCTCAGTTGCAATATATTCGAGCACGTAGCGGAGAGTTAAGAACCAGACAAGGGTATAAGTGCTAAGAGCAGTGGCGAGGATGTAGGTTTTTTAAATCGGATCTTGCAACTCGATTCCGGTGGCACCTGGAATCTGGGAGAGGGATTTCTATTTTACTCTCACACTCATTAATTAAAGAGGATAAGTTAGAGAGATTCTAGTCGATTCATGTTCTGGTCCATTCTTGGGCCCGGGACCGAATCCCTCAAGGTGATTTGTTGAGTCATTTACGGGCCATACAAGGATTTGTGGCGTCACCAATTGACTGGAGATATCATACAGAGGACTATACATTCCGTCGCAGGTTCCTTCCGTATATCCCAACTTGTGAAAAGCACGGTGGAGGAAGGGGATTTTTATCGGAAAGTCATGAGCAAGGTAGCAAATTCGGGTTATTATTTTGGGAGGCCAGGCAATGGAAGGAGGCCGAAGAGCTGGAGGCACGGGCGTGATGGAGATAAGAAAGAAAGAGGGTGCTTGGGGAGCAGCATCCAGACACGCTAACCGGTATGGCCAACCTGGCGTAGTCAAGGGCGGTGGAAGGAGGCTGAAGAGCTGGAACAAGTGATGAAAAGAAGAAAGAGAATGCTTTGGGAGAAGCATCTAGACGCCCTGACTAGGAGTATCCCAGTCAGAGGGCCCGCCAAACGAAAGGCAAGCAGAGAATTCAAACATAATTGAACTAGTCTTGCCAAGCACAGCTTACTATAGGCCATTCAGGATCGCTTCATTACTGACACAATTTCGGAACGTATGGGACAGTCATATTGGCTGGTTTAATCGAAAACGGATACCGAGGGTGCCATCCAATTCAAATGGACTTCCGTAAGTTTCCAAATTAATGTAGGTTGACATTGATGCGATGTCACTAATCTTCGGTTCTAGGTTTGCGGGCATACATTCACTGAGAATGTTCAAGAACTAGTGCCAGGTGCAGAATGGATTGGAGTGCTCAACAAAGATTCCCAGTGTGGCCAGGGTAGAGAGAATCCGCCTTCTAGTGCTCTGACAGCCAGACACCCACTGGATCCGTGTCCATAAGCCCTACAGATGGTGGCAGGGGTAGCAGCTCACAGTCCTCTGGCAAGAGCCCACGATCTCCAAGAGCAAGGTCAATTAATGTATGAGGGAATCAAACAATCTGACCCACAATGTCAGAACAACAGCCGATATATAGTTGTTCTATGGTTTTCTCGGTCCGGAAACAAGCATTATGGCTTCACATTGAGTTTAAGCGAGTAAGTTTCCCATCTTGATAATCGGAAGATAAAGCGCAATAGACGCCGTTTCGAGAAGTGTGTCTAATTTTGCTTAATTCTAGTTCGTCCTCTTTTATAGGGATCTTGTATGACGATGGCAAAGAGGACATCCTTCCGGGGGGACTACCAAACGGATGTGAGAAGTGTCCTGAAGAGGATCATGGCCATGGCGAATATTGGTACATACATGCCATCACCCGCAAAGTTGGTTCCCCCCCATACCTAGAGAGGCGATGATGCATTTCTACCGTTTTCCCGAATCTGCTGGCACAGCGAGATGTTTTCTGGGTGCGTTGCTAAAGAGAGGAGAACGCCTTCAGCTTCTCAGCAGCGGTGAAAGCGCTTGGAACCGCAATCTCGGTAAGGCCTGATGGATTTGACACAGTCAAGACTGCTGAGCGCTGTTACACAGCCTTTTATCTATTTTCTGTTGAGCGTGAAGTTACTAAGGCTGTATGGCGGACTCAACGAGCATTTAGCAGCGACAGTCTTTTAGATGCAGACCGGGAAGATCCACCTTCAACACTACCTCGAGAGTATCTGGCTACTATAGACTTGTAATTACCCTTCCTATGATGTGAACCCTTTTTCTTTAATTAGGAATTAATACGTTCGCTTCTACGATATCATGGATCGAATCCCCAAATTCGAAGTACGAGTAAATACATCCCTAGCTAGTAATACGGGGAGGTAATGTTATAGTAGCATATAGTAGTAGTTAAGTCTCCCCCTTGGGCATTTGGCCATCTTCACGAGGGACCCATTAAAGAATCACAGGTGGTGTCAAATTGATACTCTCGTCCTCATCCAAATCCTCTGCATTCTCATCTGTCCGGTCATTATGTACCAACCAGGGTGCCTAGCATTCACTCATTCAATTATTAGCATAAGGATTCCGATCGATCTAGATCTGTGAGGATTGAAGTCATTCTATATGAAGTTAGTAGTGTGTCTGGTCCTCTATATACATCTCATCTTACTTTGTCTTCTACTTGTTGTTTTAACCATAAAGGCTCATCCATCTTTATGTTAGATTATGAGCTAGCAGCAGAGGACTATGGGCTAGCAGTAGAGGAATATTTGAGGCTGTCAACTGATTGCTACAGAAGAAGGAAATTTCTTATATGGAATGTAAGAGGAACAACAGTGGGTGCTGGGAAGCGCTGACATATGATCTTGGATTAAAGGACTAACTTATACATGTTATACATGTCTTTTTGGTTATCGCTATATAGAAAAAGAATCCTCAACACCCGATTCTCAATACTATCTTATACCCGCCGTGTTCCATCGACTCAAATCAGCTACAAGCTAGCTCAGCTGCATTACCTTTCCGTGATACTAAGAATTAGCCTGCTAAATAAAAGATGATTCACAGGGTCCATACAAACACACCCGCTATCTGGTCGATGGTCAGGCGGTCACGATAAGCGGTCCGGTACCGTTTAAGCCAGGATGGTTTTTGAATTCTTGCACATGATAATAGTAATTTCTCAACTTAATCAATAATATTGACATCTCCTGTCCTAAAATTCATTGGCCATCTTTTTACAATTATATAGATATACTATTTTCATTGATGTTTCTGTGTAAGATTACTCGTGTCCAGTGCTTCAGGCGTTTAGTTATCTCGATGTTCGCACTCCCCAACTGCGATCTCTCCCACGATATAGTCCTTCGAACACCTGAGAACACACTCTCCGGCTCATCGCTCATAGATGGTATTGGTAGTATATCAATGGCCATTTGTGAAAGTCGTGGCCAGGTTCGACGCTGGCTATCATGAAGCCACTAGATCCAGCGAGACGAATAAGACTCTGTGAGAGATACAGCTCATACTCATCCCTATCACTCATATCTTCGTCCAAGGCCTTCGCTGCTAGATCAAATGCGTCAAGGGCACCCGCTAGACTACCCACATTACTGTCGCTGTCCGACCTGCCAAGCTCTGTTAATGTATCAAGAGTTCAATACTTTTCCCACAGCTCCTTGACGCTTTTCAGGGCTGGCTGCTGCAAGTCCCTTTTCCAGTTTCTCTCGATATATTTTGCTTTTCCGGAGGGGGCATATACAGGCGTCTCTTGCAGCTTTGTCTAGTACTTGTCAAAGGTTAATAAGCTTGTTTTAACTTGGGCTTTGACCCGAGTACTAAAGCTGTACATACGCTAGAAATGCTAGTAGTCCAGAGATCCCTGGCAGGTATATGCAATATATGTAATTCTTACTAAAGACTTTTCATAATGTTTTGACAAAACGTCCATTGTCCATAGAACAAGATCTATTGTTGCATTGTCGCCCTGGGTCTCTAGCATAGCACGGTGAAACAGCTAAAGGAATTCAGCGACTGCATGAAGAAAGGCCCAATCCTCCGGAATTAGATAATCGGCCTTCAGATCGTCAAAAAAAATTTTTCGAGAAAGCTTCAATAGCTGGCTCCTTCTTAGTAGCGATACTTAGCATTTCATGCCAACTGTTCCATCTCGTGCGATTGTCGAGAGGAAGAGCCCTATCCGCTATAGATTCAAGGTCACAATATCAGGCGATAGACGAGAGAGTGAAAACTGCAATATTATGCAATCTTCCGAGAGGGTCAAGCCGCCTCCATCCAAAGTTGCTTTCCCTTTCAATTTTTTCCTTCTTGGCCCAGTTTCTATATCCACTTCTCTCCTCTCTTCTTCACCCTCTTCCTCATTATCAGTCCCTTCTCCATTATCTTCGCAAATTACCGCATCACCGAAGAAAAAGGCCTGAACGACGAGGTTTAGTAAATCTGGTGGTGTACCGGATTCCACTCAATATTTTCCTTTTGGAGATGAGATTTTAGCGAACGACATAGCGTGTCGTTTGATCCGTGATTATCTCCAATAATGTATCCGACCCTGCTTAAAATGCCGTAATCTAGAAGGGTTGCCACCAAAAGTACAGCCTGTTCAGCGCCTGATGTGATAGCCAAACCTAGATTGGATGCAATGAAATTGAATGTATTACTAAGGGCGCGATACACGAGACTGACTTGGAAAAAGGTACAAGAAAAGTAGCACGGCCCGCATGCCTACTGACCCAACTCGGTGGGCGGTATGTAATGGCATAAAGACAGCTCCAAAGGTCATCACATAACCCCTCTTCAGCTTCAGACCTACGCCTGCCCTCAGGCGTACTGCTCTTGGAGTAACCAGATCTTAGCTCTGATCCTGTGGACAGTCATCCTCTTTGTGTTCTTCCAGGAAGATGTCATCCCCAGCCGCTCTTAGCCATTCCGTAAGCCTTCCTGGGGGTCCGGGGAGATTGGGATATTGTGCGTGAAAGTCACGAATCCTATGGGGTGAGTTCTTGAAGTTCCTTACGGGATTTTTGTTGTTATGTTCTTTAAGCGGCTGAAAGGCTACCTAGGACGGTATTACTAGTGTATATTGTACATGATGGGGCACTATTTGGCGCCCAGAGATCACCTGGGTGCTCTGTAGCCTGTGTCCAAAAGAACGAAATCCGAAAAGGAGAAAAAAAGGGAAAAAAACCCAATTTAACACCCAGCGCTATTTTCGCCCCTTGTGCAGGGACTCGGCTAGGTACGTCATCCCCCTATGCGTGGTGGAGCTTCATAACAAAGCTCTCGCTCAGTCGGAAACCCCTAGGGATAATGTAGTGTATGGATGCTGCTTGTTTCCGCGACTGAAAGCACTTGTCCATCAGTGAAATAAGCCTTGTCATTGTAGCCTTGGGCCTTGAATGTAAATGCAAGATTACTCATGATAATCAGTGTGTCTGGATGCTCCTCCCAAGCATCCTCTCTTTTGTTTTCATCACTTGCACTCCCAGCTCTTCAGCCTCCTTCTGTCGAGCAGTATAGCTGGCCATTAATCATGTGATCTCGTTAATGTACACACATTATATAAAATATCCCATAGACTT